>RQIL01001932.1:0-13528 GCA_003951145.1 Jimgerdemannia lactiflua
AAAAAAAAAAAAGTAATACATTGAGCCATACTTTAAGCATACAAGGATACAAAATGCATACAATATATGTATATATGTTATATATCAACAAGTATATTAAAGATGACAAGATAATTCCAGACCATCTGACTGCTGAGTATTACTATCAGTTTTTCTACAAATATCTTCTTTCATATATTGTGATGGTAATGCCAAATTTGGAAAAAGAAATAAGAATAGATATTTGATCACAATCAGTCTTGAATTAGTATAGCCTTATAGTTAACAATCCCTGATCTCAATACTTCCAAAATATTTCTAAATGTTCAAGATTGAGAATCCCAATATAGTATAGTATTTTGACTTTGTCAAAATATTTCAACATTTTCAAAATGACTAATAACTTAGCCACATAACTCAACCACCACCTTATAGCTAGCAAACTTGTATAAATATCCCAGTATCTTAGAGTGACTAAACCTCAGATCAAAAGTGTTAGGAAAAAGGACAAGTATAACTGATAAAGGACCTTCAGGATTACCTCTTTGACACATTTGGCCTTATGGAACTACTGACTCTGGGAGTCAAGAAGACAAGAATTCAAGATAAAGAAATCCAATGTACTTGCCAGATTTAGTGTCCGCTACATTACAACTTGGTGCCCATTGGCTGGTGATTCAAGACAAATCTGTCACATTCAAGCTGAACAATGAACAACCACTACAAGAACCCATACAATACAATCAGAAAGAATGGCCATAAGACCACCTATATTCTATGGATATACTTCCGACAAATCAATCATCATCTTCATTGAGGATTTCAAGCAGTATGCTGCTGTTAGGACCTTAACTCCAATGCAGCAGGTAGCCCTACTCCCTGTAAGCCTTCAAGGCCCAGTAATAACTACCTTTACTTCAGTCAACCATATAGGAGCTGATGACCCAGCAGTACTATTAGCTATGAAGACTTGGCTCTGACACATCTACTATACTGACAAAATCAAATAGGCCCTTAAGGATCAATTGAATCTCATCTGTCAAGGAATGTCCGAAGGCTCAAATACATTCTACACAAGGATTCAGCATCAAATAGTCCTTGCTGACTACCCTGATGCAGTTCAAGACCAGGTGGCCAAAAATACCTTCATTAAAGATATTCACTAAGAAATTGCTCTAGCCATCCAATCTACTCCAATGGCACTGGACCTGATACAGAAAGTCACCTATGCTCAAAGATACTGGACTGCCAGACATCCACAAGGCCATATGATGAAAAGAGTAACTGGAGTAAAAATTGAACCAAGGAATACCCACATAGTCTCAGCTGCCATAGTCAATAGGAACACTCAACCACAACAATCACAACCATAAGAACCAAGGAAGGCTGATCCAATGGAGGAACTGGCCAAACAGTTTGCCAAAATGACTGCACATCTCAGTGATGTAGTCAAAGAATTCGAGAAGAAGCCAGTTCAAAAGTTCACTGCTACAACTGATAGATGATCAGTAACATGCTACAGATGTAGAGAAGAAGGCCACTATGCCTCTGACTGTATGGCAGAAACTAAGCAAAAGGCCAATCTAAGCAATGCAGCTAGGAACCATGAACAGGCAAATATTTATCACCTTTTAGGAAATCAGAGAATCAGACAAAGAGCAGGAGGAATAGAAAGCTTATTCTGCCACTTCTAGCAAAATGAATGTATGAACCACCCCTTACAAGAAGCCTGTGGGTAGACCCCCAAAGAAGGCTCAAGCCAAGACCAAGAGATCAGAAACAGTCATCGAAAAAGAGACTCAGCAGGGTTAAGTGGACCAAGATATGGAGTTAGAACAAGATGCCGAGCTCGAGCAAGCAGTAGAGGATATTATTTGGAATACAACCCCATCAAGTGAAGGAAAGAAAGAGCAGAAGTTGCGCAAAACCAAGACTTTCAATTATGACATCTTCAAGAATCTCAAGGATCAAAAAGTCAATGCCACCTTTGGCCAACTGGCAGAAATCCCAACCTTCAGACAACAGATGAGGTCTGGAATTTCAGATATTGGAAAGGACCAAGGCTGGAGAATAATTGAAGCCAACAATGCTCAAGAGGTCTTCAGCAAAGAAAGTGAAGACAACCAAAAAACATCAGCCTACACTACCTGCCAGATTGAGGACTGAATCTTTGAAGCCATTATTGATACTGGAGCAGGAGGATATCTCATCACCAAGAAGGCAGTAGACCGCCTGGGCTGGGAGATCAAAGAAGCCACAAAACTGGTATTTGTCACAGCTGATGGAACAAGAGCAACACCCTTAGGAAAGATCCAGGATGTCCCAATCAAGTTCAGAGAAGCCACCATCCCAGTGGATGTTATCATCACTAATGCAACCAACTATGATATCCTCATCAGCAATCAATGGCTTCATAAAGCCAAGACAATGATTGATCTCAGTGCTCAAAAGATGCAGATTGTCTATCAGGGAAAAAAATCAGAATTCCTATCAATGTCCACAAAGAAGAAAACCCCAAGATAGAGGAAGAACAAGAGGAAGAGGCCTACATGGTCACTACAAGGAAAGAAAAAGGCAAGCAGCTAACAGATGAAGAATGATATACAAGAATCGCAGATGGATATGACCCACAAGGAAGGTGCCCCCATGGCAAAGGAATGTACTGTGCCCAACACTTGGATCACTGCTATTCCTGCATCATTGAGGTAAAAAGAAATACCAACAGGCCAAAAAGAAACCTGGAGGAACCTGAAGATGGACCACAAGAGCTATCAGATGATAGTGAGGATGAGGAGGAAGATATCATGGTCAAGATATGAAGAATCCACCCTGATGCAGTCATGCCTGTACAAATCAGAAAATGCAGCTGGAATAGACCTATCTACCACCACCTATAAAATCCTCAAACCACAGACCACTACCATCCTCAGAACAGGAATTGAAGTAACCATCACACCAAACCATGTTGGAGTCCTCAAAACAAGGAGCAGCTTAGCAAAAAGTGAAATATCTATAGAAGAAGGAGTCATCAACTCAGACTATACAAGAGAAATCCTCCTCTTTGCAAGGAATCACAACCCAACAATTCTATTTGAAGTAAGGAAAAAGGATTGGCTAGCACAGATGCTCATCCTACCTATCCTTAACTCAAGGATAAAAGAAGTCACAAATATCAGGCAAACTAAGCAAGAAAGAGCTGGATTCAGCTTTACAGGAAGAGAAGCCCTTGCAGTAACCAGGATTACTGAATTAGAACACAAGAAGGAGGAAAGCCAAGACAAACACACCTACATAATTGGAAGGAACTTCCCCCTTAGGAAAGAATTATCAGACCTCTTGCACATATTTGAAGATATACTGACCATGGACTTCAAGGACATTAAGATGAAGGAGTCTTTATTTTATCATGATGTCAAAACAAGAGATGTAAAGCCAATCTATCAGAAGGCCTGCCCCATCCCACCAGCATACAGGGAATGGCTCAAGATGGAAATCAAGGAAATGGAGAAATCTGGTATCATCAAAGAAGCCAGCAGCCCCTGGTCAACACCTATCATCCTGGCACCAAAGAAAGGAAGCCAACTAGGAGAATTCACACCAAGGCTCTGCACAGACTACCAAAGACTCAATGAAGTCACAGAAAAAGACAGACAACTATTGCCCAATATCAGCGACATCCTCATCATGCTGGGAAATGAAGCATGATTCTATACAACTTTGGATCTATTCTCAGAATTTTATCAAATCGGCCTTATATCTGAAGTAAGCAAAAGATCAGCCTTTATTACTCCTGATAGAACTTACATCTACCTCCACATGCTCTTTGGAATGTGCAATGCACCAGTAAGTTTTCAGTGAATGATGAATAACATCTTCAGAGATGTTATGGAGAAATGGATGATGGTATATGTGGATGATGTAATTATCTTCAGCCAGACAGCCAAGGAATACTTGGAACATATCAAGGAAAACCTCAGAAGGCTCTGCAAACATGGCCTCTACATCAAGCCCAAGAAATGCAAATTTGGAGAAGAAGAAATTGCATACCTTGGACACATCATCAATCATGAAGGAATACATACTGATCCTGCAAAGATCAAAGCGATAGCAGCTTACCCAGTATCCACCAGCATCACTGAAGCCCAACTTTATGAGTCTTGTATCCTACTATAGAAGATTCATTCAAAGATTCTCCCACATCACTAGTCCTATTTATAACCTGTTCAGAAAAGAGGTCAAATTCCAGTGGACACAACAGCAGCAATGAGCCTTCAATGAACTCAAGACCAGGTTGACCCAGGCCCCAATCTTGAGAAGACCTGACTGGTCTCAAGAGTTCATCCTGCAGACAGATGTCAGTGCAATGGGACTCAGAGCTGTCCTTGCCCAGAAGAAGAATGGTGCCAAATATGTGGTGGCCTATCTCAGCAGAGGAACCTGTGGCCCCAAGCAATCCTATGAATTGTACAAACTAGAATGCCTTGCAGTCATTTGGGCTATAGAGAAGTTCCACTACTAATTGGCCAGAAGGCACTTCACTATCCAGACAGACCACTCAGCACTCACCTGGTTGCTCACAGCCAGTGAGCCAAAAGAAATCTATGCCCAATAGATCATGAAGCTGCAAGCTTATGATACCACAATCACCCACTGCCCTGGAAGAACAAATGCAAATACTGATGCCCTCTCATTGATGCCCTGAAGGACCCAACCCCAATATAATCATCATGAATAGGGAGCTGTACTATGGAATTATCAGCTACTTGGGGCAGTGAAAGATGCCCCTCCATCTGGAAGAATAGACAAAAACAATTATTTATCAGACCTGGAAACAATTTGAAACTGATGGAGAAATACTCAAGAAAGGACAGCAATTAGTCATCTCTGAGCACTGGAAGAATCTGGTAATGAAGGAAGTATATGAGCAAGACTATGTAGGAGGAACCAATATATATGACAAAGCAAAAAGAACCATATAATGGCCAGGAATGAAAGAAGATATCAGGCAATTTTTCAGGACCTGTGGCAAATACCAGAAGCAGAAGCAGGACCAATGGAATCAAGCCCCTGGATCAGCAGACATCAAGTCAATACTATTTGGCCATTTGCAATAGATGTAATTGGCCCCCTACTCCTGACATTGACAGGCAACCAATATGTCATTGTGATTGTAGATCTCTTTACAAAATGGGTTGAGGCTGGGCCTCTCAAGAAAGCCAATGCACAATCAATTGCCGATTTCTTGCACAGAGAAATCATTTGCCAATTCAAAACCCTGAAGCAAAATACCACAGACAGAGGCATGGAATTTGTCAACCAGTTCTATGAAATCCTCTACAAGAATGATAAGATCCAACATATCAATACCACAGCCTATCACCCACAAGGAAATGGACAGGCAGAACAAACCAATAAGACCCTCAAGAATGTCATTGCCAAGATCTGTGATGAATATGGAAACTGGGACCATTATCTCCCAATAGCATTATCCACTCTGCAGAATGTATAATCACAAAGCACCCATTACATACTATGAGAAATACTATTCAGAGAAGAAAGTTCTAGTGGAAGTTTGTCAGGAAACAATGATGCAATCTGGAAGCATGTGGACACAGAGATATCAAATTAGGAAAAAGGCAGAGGATTATATCCAAGGCACAGGCACTGCAATGGAACAATGTGAAAAAAACTCACAAGCTCCTGGAGATAATCAAGAAAGGAGACTAAGTTCTGGTGTATCAGAACATAGTAGAAGCCTCTTGGTCAAGGAAACTGGAGCCTAAGTAGAAAGGACCTTATCTGGTGCAAGATATAAAAGGGACCACTTTTTGGCTACGAAAACTCACAGATACAATAATCCCCACTACTATCCATCAAAACTGTCTCAAGAAGTATCATGGCCAATAACCAAAGTACTGCAACAGCACTCAAGATCACTAGTGCTGCCCAAAGAGCCATGGAGAGACAATGGCATACTACAGACCCTCTGATTACAGAAGAATCTTTTAACAGTATTAGAAGTATTGTGCAGACCCACCTTGCTCGAATCTCACACTTCAAGGCCTATCAGTATCATACAGAATTCCAAGAGTACTTCAAGCTTGGACAAATACTCAATAAGAACTTAGAGATGAGTAAGGAAAATTTGGATCACAGAATATCAGCTCTCCTACTCTCAGATCACTATTGCCAAGAGGATTCACAAGCTATTTTGAGATAATGAGCCAGCACTAGCCCACCTGCGAGGAGTAACCCCTACAGACTTCAAGCTAGTAAGGTGACACCAATGGGAAACAGTGATATAACAAATCATGCAGTATAAGACCATACAGACAGTTGAAGTCTGGGAGTTTGAATAGATATTTCAGGGATGAAACCATCTATTCAGGAGGAAGTTGTGATGGTAAAGCCAAATTTGGAAGAAGGAATAAGGGATAGACATTTGATTACAACCAGTCCTGAATTAGTATAGCCTGGTAGTTAACAGTCTCTAATCTCAACACTTCCTAAATATTTCGAAATGTTCAAGATCGAGAACCCCAATATAGTATAGTATTTTGACTTTGTCATAATATTTTGACATTTTCAAAATGACTCATAACTTAGCCACATAACTTAACCACTACCTTATAGTTAGCAAACTTGTATAAATAACCCAGTATCTTAGAGACAATAAACTGCAGATCAAAAGGGTTAGGAAAAAGCACAAGTATAACTGATAAAGGACCTTTGGGATTACCTCTTTGACACATTTGGTCTCATGAAACTACTGACTCTGGGAGTCAAGAAGACAAGATTCAAGATGAAGAAATCTGATGTACTTGCCAGGTTTAGCATTCACTATATTACAATATACTCACTTTCACCATAATCACTTCTTGTGTAATGGTTCTGGTTTCTTAAATGAGGAAGCAACTAAATTCTAGAGGTTCAAAGTAGCTCGAAGAGTTACTAAGAGTTCAGGAAGACTTGTGGATTCAGGGAGAAAATATTCTGAGCTTTATTCGAGAGAACAGAGAGGATATTTATACAAAATATGAAAGAAGGATCTGGAAGGATCTGAGTAATCAATGGAAATGCCAAGAGGGAGGTTCTCAGCAGTGATGACAAATAAAGATCTGCAATGTTCCATGAAGTTCCATAACTAGCTAAGACTGGAACAGAAGTGACAAGAATGTTCTAGCTGTGGCATAGTGCCAAGAAAGGATTTCTAATCATTTGGAAGGTACTGGAAGGTTATGGAAAATACAAGAAAGACAAAGAAAAAGAAATAAACTATACCAAAATGTTACATCTCCTCCTCCTTAAAAATCAATGTCCACATTGAATTCGGAAGGTAACACAAGAAAATAAAACCAAAAGAAAAGACAAATAAAATATATCGGCTCATTGGCAAGGACTAGCCATCCTTGTATAAGGCAAGGGCCAAAGTATCATCTTGATTGGATGAGAACTGGTTCAAATCTTATTAGTTGCAGGGTTTACAGAGTTCTTCTGTGGGTCTTGTTTCTGATGCTATATCCCTTAGAGTGCCCTGATGTGAAATGTACCTGATCAGTACAGTAGGTTATCTACTATTTAAGGGGAGAACCTCACAGGCAGTCAATGAGTTTCTTTTTGCTCAAACTCTTGAATGAGGTCTTGGGAGTTCTTAAGGTTGGCAGCAGGTTCCCAGGTAGCGTCGTATTCGGGGTAGCCCATCCACTTGACTAGGTATTCTGTGCGATGGTATCAAACTCATTTGTCTAAGATTTTCTTGACTTCATACTCGATGTAATCTTCAACCATAACTGCTGCTGAGGGCTTCAGAATTCAGCCAGGGTAAGGGGGTGACTGGTTCCAGGCCTTGAGTTGTGACACATGGAATCTGGATGGATACACATAGTTGTCGGTAGACTGAGATGGTAGAGACTTGCTTGGTGATCTCGAAGGGTCCAAGGTACTTGGGCTGGAATTTGGCTAACTGGCGGTTGACTTGAGATTGAGCCTTGATGTTGTCGGCTTTGAGTAGAACCATATCTCTAATAGTATAGTTGACATCATGATGTTTCTTATCTGCATACTTAGCTTAATGTTGTTGAGTCTTTTGCAGATTCACGGCTACGATCTTGAGAAGAGAGTCCATTTTTTCAATAAGGTTCTGGGTGGTGGGGACTTGTGTGTGACTGGATTGCTGGAATGAGACTAGGCTTGCAGGTGTCTCGGGATTTTGACTGTATAGTAACTGAAAAGGGAAAAGACCAGTAGATGATTGGACTGCGTTGTTGTAGGTAAACTTGGCATAGGTCAGGTAGTGGTCCCAATCGTCTTGCTCATGAGACACATAGTTTCTGAGCATTTGTTCAAGTGTTCTGTTCATTCGCTCGGTCTGTCCATTAGTTTGAGGGTGGAAGGCAGTGGACATAGCGATTTGGGTTCCAAGAGTCTTGAAGAGTGCTTGCCAGAAGTGACTTGTGAATTTGGGGTTGTGGTCACTGACAATTACTTGGGGGAGTCCATATTGATGGAAGACAGACTTGAAGAAGATTCTAGTGATCTTGGGGGCAGTGGCATTGGTTGTGGTTGGCTCGGTGATAGTGATTTTGGTCAGGCAGTCCCCAAACACGATGATGGCATCATGGCCTGATTTGGTTCGTGGGAGTTGTACAATGAAGTCCATTGTGACTTGCTCGAACTTCTTGGTTGAAATTGGCAATGGTTGCAGAAGACCAGCAGGCATTTGGTTGTTTGACTTGTTCCTTTGACACAGGTCACAGCTTTGAACATACTCTTTGATTTCCTTGAGCATGTTTGGTTAGTAGTAGTCTTGTTGAATGTTCTTGATGGTCTTCTTGGTTCCAAGGTGACCAGCTAGTGGGGAGTCATGATGTTCATGAAGGATCTTGTACTGAAGTTCAGGGTTGGTGGGAATATAGGCCTTGTCTTGATAGTACATGAGGTTGTTCTTGAAGGTGTACTTTTCTTTGAATTCCTTGGTGTCCTTTTGTAGAACCAGAGAGTCTTGTTCATATGCTGTCTTGATCTGGTTAAGGAATTCAGGTGCCACGGTGACTTGTAAAATGGCAGCAAGGTCAGGCTTTCTTGAGAGCTGTCTGGTACAACCAGGGTTTTGCCAGGCTTGTAGATGATGTTCAAAGTGAAGGTCTGAAGTAGCTGACTCCACTTGGCTTGTTGGCGGGAAAGAGTTGATTGGGTGTTGATGTACTGTGAAGGGATCTGTGATCTATGATCACATCAAACTCAACTCCTTCTAGATAGTGTCGCCAGGTCTTGAGGGCATGAATGATTGCCAGGAGTTCCTTTTTGTGAGTGGCTAGCTTTTGTTCTGCAGGGGACAGTTTCCTTGACTCGAATGAAATGGGTCTGTGTCCTTGTCCTTCATATTGAGAGATGACTGCACCAATTGTGAAGTTGGATGCATCAGTAGTAACAGTGAATTTCAAGTTCAGGTCCATGTTTCTAAGGACAGGTGCATGCTTCAGGTGGTTCTTGAGTTCTTGAAAGGCTTGTTGACAGAAGGTGTCCCAGATGTAGGGAACATGGAGGTCAGAGTTGGGTTGCTTTCACAGGAGATTTGTCAAAGATTCTGCTATGCTAGAGAAGTTCTTGACAAATCGGCAGTAGTATCCAGCCAGGCCAAGGAAGGACCTAAGTTTGGTGAGACTTGCTGGTACAGGCCACTGTTCAATAGCTTGTATTTTCCTTGGGTCTACTTGAATTCCTTTGGCTGAGACAATGTGTCCAAGGTATTCAACTTGATCTTTGAAGAACTCATACTTCTTGAGCTTTGCATAAAGCTTGTGTTCATGGAGGATCTTGAGGACTTGTTCGAGGTATTTGAGATGTTCTTCTTCAGTGCCACTGAAGATCAGGATGTCATCAATGTACACAAGTACAAAGATATAGAGCTGATCCTTAAAGATGGTCTGCATGAGATCTTAAAAGATTGCTGGCACATTGGTGAGACCAAAGGCCATGACTAGAAATTTGTAGAGACTAAATGGTGTCATGAAGTCAGTCTTGGGTATATCTTCTGGCTTGATTCGAATTTGGTGATACCCAGAGGTCAGGTCAATCTTGGTGAAGTACTTGGCATTCTTGAGAGCATCAAAGATTTGATCAATGAGAGGCAGTGGGTAATGATTCTTGACAGTAATCTTATTGAGTGCGCGGTAGTCTATGCACATTCACAGGGCATCATCCGTCTTCTTGACAAACAGGACTGAGGAGCCAAAGGGTGACTTGCTTGGCTGAATGGCTCCTCGCTCAATGAGTTCATTAAGTTCCTTCTTGACTGCTTCAATTTCAAATGGTGACATGCAGTACTTTTTCTTCTTAGGAATGGCCACATCTGGTACCAGCTTGATTTCGTGGTCATGGTCTCTTGAAGGTGGTAGGCCAGGTAGCTTGTCTGGGAAGACATCCTTGTACTTGTTCAGCAGTAACTTGACACTTTTGCTGATTGATAGCTTCTTGTCTTCTTTCTTGGATCAGATCAGTGCAACAAAGGCATAGATAGCTTTCTTTAGGGGCCTTCTTGAACTGAATTGCTGAGAGAGTTGTAATTGGGGTTCTTGTCTGAGTCTTGTCTGGCTTAATGGTTGTGTTGACTCCATCTTGAACCAGGGTAACTTCATTCTTTGTCCAATCGATGTGTGGGTTGTGCTGTATAAGCCAGGGTTTGCCTAACATTAGGTCATGATCTCCTAGGGGTGCCACTTCAAAATCTAGATGTTCCCAGTACTTCTGAATCTTGAGGGGAAGTTTAGCAGAAATTGAGTCAATTGGTAGAGTGGTGCCATCAGCAGTGACAACTCCACCATTCTTGCCAGCTGGCTTGGTGAGAATCTTGAGCTTGTCAATGAGATTGTTGTTGATGAAGTTTCCAACAGCTCCACTGTCTATGAGAACATCTAGTTCTTGACCTTTGACTAGACCTTTGAAGATGAGCATTGAGTTGGCTCAGTTCTTGGCTATGCTAGCAACTTGATCAGTGCTGCCAAAGCCTTTCTGATATCACTTGGTTGGAGACAACTTGGTGACTTCTTTGATGGCAGGCCAGGTGGCTTGCTCCAGAATGAGCTGTGTGATACTGTCACCTTCATTGACAGTATAAGGTTGGTCCTTGTGGTTAACTAGTAGGACTTGCATTTCTCCTCAGAAGTCAGGGTCAATGACTCCAGCACTAACATCCAGTGAGTGCTTGATACTGGGGCCAGATCTTGGTGCAATTCTTGCATAATGTTCCTTGGGTATTTCAACTGCAAGGCCAGTTGGAATGAGCCTTCTTTCATGGGCAGGAATAGTGACTTGTTGAATGGATTGAAGGTCTAAACCAATGGCTCCTTCTGACTATGCTTGAGGAATCTAGGCCTTAGGATTGACTTGCATGAAATTGAGTACCACTTCTCATTTGACTTGATGACCTTGGGTGTCTTTGGACAGGACCAGGATCCTCTTGGGTTTGGTACTCTTCTTGGGACATTTTGTAGCAATGTGGCCAGGCTGTCAGTAAAAGAAGCAGGCTCCAGCCTTCTTGAGATGGTCCTTTTCTTTGGGTGTAAGCTTGTCCTTCTTGATCTTGTGAATGGTGTCTAGATCCATGGGGGCAGGTCCAAGAGTTCTGACTTTGGTTTCCTCCCTTCTAGGGTTGTTGTTGAATGGTGGTCTCTTCTGCTCAAAGTGGTTGCCATAGGTAATGACATTGAGCCTATTAGCAATTTTCATTGCAGTGTCTAGGTCTTTGGGTTCTTCTAGTTCAATATGAACTCAGGTTTGTCCTTTGAGACCTCAGATGTACTTGATGACCTTCTTGTCTTCAGTAACATGATGTAGCTCCAAAAGAATTAACAGGAATTGTGCATTATATGCTTGCACAGACTTGAGTTGTTTGACGTTTTCCAGGCAGTCTCGCGTGACCTTGGTGCTGTTGACAGGCTTGAATTGGCCTTGAATGGCATCTGAGAATTCACCACAGACCTTGATTCAGCCCAAGAATCTTGTATTCTGGACATGATTTCACCACCAGATTGCAGCATTCCCTCGGAGGAGTATGGTGGCAAATTGGACTAGTACTGCTTCATCCAGATTGGTCAGTTCTCCATACTGCTCCAATTGGAAATGCCAAGTGTCAGTAGACAGTCCTCCTCTTTGGCCATAAAATATATCAGGCTTTTGAGGCTTGATGGTGACTGCTGTTGGAGATACCATTGTAGGTTCAGATATAGACTGTGCAGGAGCTTTGCCCTCCTTCTTGTCTAGATGTTCTTGAAGTTGGGAAATTTGGGCTAGTGCGGTGTGCAGCAGGCTTTCTAGAGTCCCAGATGACTGAGTAGGGATTTGCTGTTCCTTCTCTTCTTCTTACTGAATGTAGGGTGTATTCTGTGGGACATAGTTGTTGTAAGGGGTATTGCCCCAGTCATTGGCATCCATGGACATGGTGTTCAAGTAGTTCTTGAGGGGTTTCTTGTTTAGGCAAGGTGGAACTTAACTGCTTCTACCAAGTGTAACAGTTCTGGTTTCTTAAATGAGGAAGTAACTAAATTCTAGAGGTTCAAAGTAGCTTGAAGAGTTACTAAGAGTTCAGGAAGACTTATGGATTCAGGGAGAAAATATTCTGAGCTTTATTCGAGAGAACAGAGAGAATATTTATACAAGATATGAAAGAAGGATCCGGAAGGATCTGAGTAATCAATGGAAATGTCAAGAGGAAGGTTCTCGGCAGTGATGATAAATAAAGATCCACAATGTTCTATGAAGTTCCATGACTAGCTAAGACTGGAACAGAAGTGACAAGAATGTTCTAGCTGTGGCTTAGTGTCAAGAAAGGATTTCTAATCATTCAGAAGGTGCTGGAAGGTTACAGAATATACTAGAAAGACAAAGAAAAAGAAATAAACTATGCTAAAATGTTACATCCTGACTAATACAGACTGGACTAGCTTTCAAAACATATTTTCTGAGTGTGGTTTCAATGTTTATATTAGCTAGATATAAGTTGCCAAAGTGCAGAAAGAGGATTCTCTAGAAGTTGAGGGTAAATAGTAATATCTCAATTTTTATAATACTATAGAGAAAGTCTGTAAGTAGTGGTTTGAAGTTAAAGCTACATATTGATGGATAGGAGATATTGGGTCTCTCAATAACAACATAAAGCAAATTTATGATGCAGAAATTCAATAGTTAAAAATAGAAGCAGAAGTATAGTGAAGTAAGTAAAGAGAATGAGTTTTATTCTATAGCTTTGTTTATGAAATTCCAAATAAAAAAGCAGTTAGTGTGTTATTTATATGACTCAGGCAACAAAGTCTGTGGGTGTCTAGTTTTGGCTATACTATATAGTGATACAGATGAGGTAGAATATGTGGTAATAGATCTATTTGGCCATATAAAGTCCATTGAAGAGTGGGTAGTCAATGTATCTTGGATTATATGATGTGAGCAGATTTCTACAATAATGTTATAGATGTTGCAGGTAATATTGTTTGCAACTATCACTTTGGACACTTAAATCAAAAGGTCTTCAATTTCTTATGATTTAAATTTAGAG
>RQIL01001943.1:0-13527 GCA_003951145.1 Jimgerdemannia lactiflua
CATAGCTTCATTTATTACCTAGCACCTGTCTAAACATTCCATTTGTCCTCATACCATACTGGTAGCCCCAACTCTCTCCTTACTACCTTACTCCTATACTTAATCTCTCTTCCACCCCCACTCTCTCAAATACTATCTCATTGCCAATCACCTGCACTTGACCCTTACTCTTACTATATATTACCTCCACTAGCTTCCTACAGCACCCCCCCTCAGAGCCCCATCCCCTCTGCCAATCTGTCAGTATATCTTTCATCAACCACCACTATTTCACTATCTTTTCTCCCAGAGCCAGCTTCCTCCCTTCCTCAAAAACTGCTAGCCAAAGACCCACCATTCCTACCCACACTGTAATGACCCACTCCAGTGTGAGCCACTCATTTCCTACCATGCTGAGTATCCTTGCCTGAAGTACATCCCACCTCTCCCACTCATGCTTCCTATTTACACTACCTAGCTGCTATCCCACTTCTCTCCAAAAGTCTGCCAACATCTCACACTCTCCTAGCCAATGTTTGGGGATCTGCACTACTCCTCTAGCCTGCCCAACCCCCAAGTACTCCTCACACTCAAAGTCTCCTCCTGCTACCAAATGACTAGTTCTATAGTTCAGCATCACATTTTGCCTCATCACTCTCCACTGCACCACCCAGAACTTCAGGGGGACCCACTTCTTCACCTCTGCCCCCTAAGCCCATAGGTCTGACCAATCCCACTCCTTGCTGATCCCAACACCCTGCCACCCTGCTGGCCAGAGATCTAGGCCAAAGCCCCACTGGCTCTTCACTCCTTCTCCAATGTGGAAATCAATTACCAGCAACTCTCCTAGCAACAGCTTGTACCACTACCACATCCCTGGACCCCAGTGTTCCTCCACTACATTCCCCTCCCATTGAAGTCCAATCCAATGTCCCCCTTCAATCATTCCTCACCAAAATCCTTGATATCTAAGCCTCCTACTGCCACCACATCTGACCACCTCTAATAAATCTCCAGATGATCCCCTGGGGGCATATCTTGCTTCCTACACCTTTTGCATTAGGGGAACCCTCCCTCTCCCTCTCAGCACCACTGCTCTTTGGAGCCACCAAGCTCGCAGGCAGTGGAACTTCTTGGGAAAGTCCACCAGTCTAAGGCCACCATGCTCCACAGGTAGGGCAAGAGTCTCCCAGCTAATCTGACTTTGCCTTTCAGCCCAGATCTAGTCCTTTGCCAGTTTCAGCAATCTCTTTACCACCCATGCTGAAAAGTCCAAATGGTATGCCAGGTACTATAGCTTTGGCATCCAGTAGACATTCAGAATCATCACTCATCCTATTAAAGAGATATGCCGCCCCCCCTAGCTTTTTAGTGAATCCCCCCAAGCTAGCACCTTCCCCTCCCACCAGACTTTCAGCAGCACCGACCCATATACCAAGAGGAAGATGCCCAAGTATTTGACTGCCTCTCCTGCTAGTACCACAGTTCCAATAATATCACTACTAATAATTCCATTCCCAAGCACCATTGTCTCGCACTTGTACCAGTTCAGCTTCTGGCCTGAGCATCTTTCATACCAGCCAACTGTCTTCTTGAGCTCTCTCACATCTTGGACAGAGCCCAGATGAACCACTATGTCATCCATAAAGGCACTCACCTTCCAGGTCACCCCTAATACCATCAACCCTCTAATCTGCCTCTTAATCCTATCCAGAAGTGGTTCCAATGACAGAGCATACAGAATAGGGGACAGAGGGTCCCCTTGTGGCACTCCTCTCCCCAATGAGAATGGAACTCCTCAATGGCCATTCACCATTATAGCTATCTTGCTACCCTCCAGTATCTGCACAATGGCCTGTCCCAGTCCCCCTGAGATTCCAATTCTTATCAATACCTTCTTCAATCATACATGGCACACCCTGTCATATACCTTCTCTTGATCCAAGAAGACCAGTCTGTCATCCACCCCTGCAGCTCTTGCTCCTTCAATGATATCATGCATCCATATCATGCCATCCCTGATCAGTCTTCCACCAATAAAGCCATGCTGTTCTTCCCCCAGAACTTGCTGTGCCACTGCCTGTAGGCATGCTACCAGTATTTTTGTTATCAGCTTTCTATCCATATCCAGAAGCATGATAGGTTGCCAGTTTTTCCAGTCCTCTTGCAGCCCCTTGTAAAGGAGTGCCACTAATCCTAGTTCCTGTCCCCCTAGCTAATTTTCTGAGTCGATTACAGCTCCACACATCTCCTTCATCTTTCTAAATACTCCTTCAATTGCCACAATTTTCTTCTAGAATTCCCATGGCAGTCCATCCTCCCCTGGCACCATCTTATTCTTTATAGCTGACAGCACTCTCAAAATTTTGTCCTCCTGGATAGAGTGGGTCAGGTCCTCTAACCCCTCAGCTGCTGGCAGAGTCCAATCCTCTAAAAATCATTCTATAGTCCTTCCATCTTCCCCTTCCTCCTCCTCACTCCACAAGTTGCCCTATCTTTTCTAGAGTGAACCCAGGATACCTTGCACCCCTGATACCATTTCACCATCTTCTCCTATAATACCTTCCCACCTCTGCTGCATCTTGCATACTCTTAACAGCCAGGTGAGATATTTTGTAGGCCTTTCTCCTTCCACCAGCCCTTGCCACCTCAATCTTGCTACCATCTCTTGAATCTGTCTCTCCTCTTCCTCCCTTAAGGTGGTCTTCAGCTTTTCAATTTCTATCTTCACTCTCTCCATTCTCCACTCATCTCCTTCCTCCTCAGCACTCTTCTGGCCACCAGCAGACACCAACAGAAGACCCTCTAGTTGGTATGAGATTTCCATCATCTGCTTTCTTCGAAGTCTCCCCTTCACTCTCCCCACCTCCCCCCAAAACACCTGCACAGTGGCCTTCAACTTCAGCCACTGATCTTCTACTGCTATTCCTTCCCTCCTCCAACATACAATATTATCTACCACCTCTCCTCTCCATTGTTCCCACACCTCCTTGTCTTTCAATAGGGCACAATTAAGCTGCCAATGTCCAGACCCATCCCCACTCTCCCCAAATGTTCCCTGCCCCACCACCCCCCAGTGGTCAGACCAGGGGCACTACATTACCTCCAATTCCCTCCAGATGTCCATCCCCCAATAGTCAGCAGTGAGAATCCAGTCAATCTACATTCCCAGTCCATGCATCCAGTGAGTAAAGACTGCCCAATTCTCCCACTTCTGGTACCCTGCATCTCCCAGAGCACTCAATCTCTCCATCTCCTCCCATCTATCCAGCCCTCCGCTTCTACCCATCCCAGCTAGTCCACCATCAGAGTGATCCACAGTAACATCTCTAATCATATTGAAGTCCTCTCCAAGTATGTCAACTTCAGCCTCCACCAAAGTTCCACTGTCCAGCAACCCTTCTATCCAAGTTACTCTCACCCCTCTTTCTGCCAGACAGTAGCAAGAGCCCACAACTATTGGCTCCCACCCTAGCCTCACCCATACCCCCTACAGTAAGTGATCTCCCTAACCCTGAACATCTCATAGTTCTCCTTTGCCTTTCTTTATCAGAATCCCAACCTTTCCTCTCCATTCTGCTACTCCTCTCCATTCTCTTGACCAGTTTAACTTGTCCACCTCATTTTCACATCTCACATCCTAAAGTAGAAACACATTGGCTTCCAAATCCTTAAGCCATGCAAAAATGTTTTGACATCTCCCTAATCCCCTCAGCCTATTGACATTGAGTGAAAAAACATTGGTTGTACTTTTTATATTGATAAATGTATAAGTTGTGGGTCCACCCTAGATCTCTATATCCTGATCTATCCTAGACAAATTCAGCTCCCTCTCAGCTTCCAGCTCTACCTCCTCCTTCTTCTTAGCCTTTAGTACTACCAGAATCTCCTGGACATCCTCTGTGTTCTTCTCTTTCATCATTGAACAATAGTCTGTACATGCCACCTCCCATATCTCTGCTCTATTCCAAGCATTCCACCCCTCTACCACCATCTGATATGCTACTTCTTTCATCTCCCTCTCTCTAGTGGCATCCACCTCATGTCCCTTATCCTCTAGCAGTACCATCAAGTGTATTGTCATCAACTTTCCCACCATGCCAACCCTGCACAGAATATCACTCCAGTCCTTCTCACTCAGCAGTCAAAAGTCAACATCACTCAACTCCTCATCTGCCAATTCTGTCATCAACCTGTATAACCAGGGCCCTTCTCCTATGTGCTCTCCCCCTGGAGCCATCACCCTCTTTCCCACCATCTGTGCTTCATCCAGGCTGGAGCTGGCTGCTTTATCCCACTCCTCATCTGATATATCTACCAGACTCTTACCAGACACCCCAACTATCTGGCCCTCCAAGACCAATTCTGGGACTCCAAATTGGACATTCTTCACACCCTTCATCACAACATCCTCCACCTCAGCCCCTTTACCTCCAGTGGTATCCTCTGGTCTCTCATTCTTCTTATTCCTATTAGCATTGCTCTCTGGCCTCCAGTTGTCAAAGAAATCTCCTCTTCAGTACCTGCCCTACTCCACTGGGGGGCATGCTCAGAGTACATAGAGCTCTCAGATCTCTTCTGCCTGCCACTCCTCCCTATGGTCACCCCTGCCCCTTCTTTTTTAGTACCTGCCCCAAGCCTAGTGAGGAGCTCTTATTTCTGCTTCTTTCCTTAAGCTCTTTCTCATATCAACTTGTTAACTTGAATTTTCTTCCCATTAATATCCACCATTATCATAGCCTTTTTGAAAGCTTACAATGCTTTCTCCCTCTGCTCCACAGCTCACTCCAGCTTCCAAAGTGCCATCAGCAAGTCCTCCTCCTTCTCTGAACCCTTGACTTGAGATACCTTACACTCAAAGGGCTCCCACTTCAGCACTTTGGGCAAATCACCTCCTTTCCCTATTGTCTCCTTTCCAGCTACTCTCAGCTATACCTCTACATCTCCAGTGCAGAATGACATCCCTTCTCACATCTGAAATCCAATATCCACAACCTCACCATACTCTTGCATCACCCTTCTAACTCTTTTCTTCATCTTCTCTATTAATACTATCAGAACCCCCTTGACTACCAGATGTACCACTCTTGGGTCCCAATACAGGTACCTCATCATCAGGACAGTGACCTCTCTAACTCACATCCTCTTAGCCACTGCTACCACTATATGTTTCTCCTTGACAAATCCAACTTTCACTCCTTCCAGCCCTTTCAAAAACTTCACCAAGGCCACCTCACTCAGTTGTCTACTCAGAAGCACCAGCACTACTCTAGCTGTCACTGCTAGCTCCTGAAAGTTCAGCATGACTGCAAATTCCAAGATGGATTTCTTGAATAACAGTGCCACCATCAGCCCTGTCACACCATCAGCTAGGTCACCCTTATGTATCACTGATGATTCCCCAGCCACCCCCTTGGTTCAATCAGTAGTCATATCTTCTTTTTTTTTCCAGATCTCCAGTCCCATTGCTATCAGTAGTCACACCATCTCTGCTAGCCCTACCTCTAATAGTCTTCTTTACCCTGATACCTGGCCTAGCACTTCCACTCCCCCTATGCTTTCCTTTCACCCCTCCAACTTGCTGCTATCCATTCTTGTCACCTCCTCCAGCCCCACTCTTCACAGCTACTGCAAAGCTCACTAGTCCCTCACTTCTCCCCTCACCTCCAGCTCCTTGACTACCATCTAAACCACTCTTGACAGTCATCTTCCCAAAAGACCCCATCCTCAGTCTATACTATTCCTTCCCTTGCTGCCACTTAGACACTACACCAGTTCTTGACCCAGTACACCTACTGAGAGGTTGAATTGCTGCCATTTTGCTAGTAGCTTTTTCCAATAAACCATTTAAAAGTATGTGTAAAAGTGTGTATAACATGAATAGTAGTGGAAGAAGGTGTCTGAAGTGAATTCTCAGACACTATTCAAGGTCAATTCAAACCAGTTAACAGTACCAAGATTGCATGAGACCATCTGGTAAATGTTAAATAACTCAAGTCTATACAAGTATACAATGTATAATTTCTATCTATCTTACTAAAGCTACCTCATGTCACTGAAGACAAGAAGATCAATAAGTATATCTGAGATCTAAAAGAACAAACCTGAGTTTGTATTAAACTTGAAGAATCCAAGGACCTAGACATTGTAATGAAAATTGCTGATAGGTTTGATATCATTATCTATAGTCACTACTTCAAGCAGAAGAGACCACCATTCAACAACAACCACAGAAGGGAGAAAACCAAAGTCAGAACTATTGGACCTGCTCTCATGGATCTAGATACCATTGATAAGAATAAGAAGAATAAACTTATTCTCAAGAAAAAAGAGTACCTCAAGAAGGCTGGAGTCTGCTTCTTTTGCCATCAGTCTGACTATATTGCTATAAAATGTCTCAAAAAGACTACCAAATCCAAGAGAATTCTAGTTCTATCAAAAGACACTTAAGGTCAACCAGTCAAATAAGAAGTTGTACTCAATTTCATATAAGTCAACCTCAAGGCCCAGATTCCTCAACTATAGTCAGAAGGAACCATTGGTTTAGACCTTTAATCTGTCTAATAAGTCACCATTCCTACTAATAAAAGAAGGCTCATTCCAACTGGTCTTGCAGTCAAAATACCTAAGGAATATTATGCAAGAATAGCACTAAGATCTAATCTCAGTATTAAGTACTCACTAAACATTGATACTGGAATTATTGACCCTAACTTCCAAGGAGAAATATAAGTCCTACTAGTCAATCACAAGAACCAACCATACACTATCAATGAAGGTGACAGAATTGTATAGCTCATTCTGGAGTAAGCCACTCTACCTATCATCAAGGAAGTCACTAAGCTATCTTCAATTAAGTGAGATCAGAAGGGCTTTCGTAGTACTAACCAAGTTACTAGTATAGTCAAGAACTGAGCCAACTCAATGCTCATCTTCAAGAGCCTAGTCAAGAGTTAAGAACTAGATATTCTTATAAACAGTGGAGCTATTGGAAACTTTATCAATAAGAACCTCATCAACAAATTTAAGATTCTCACCAAGCCAGCTGGCAAGAATAGTGGAGTTGTCACTACTGATAGCACTACTCTGTCAATTAACTCAATTGCTACTAAACTTCCCCTTAAGATTTAGAAGTACTAGAAATATTTAGATTTTGAAGTAGCACTCCTAAGAGACTATAATCTAATTCTAGGTAAACTCTGACTTATATGGTATAACCCACAGATTAATTGAACTAAGAATGAAGTTACCTTGGTTTAAATGGAGCCAATATTACCATTAAGCTAGACAAGACTCAGATGAAAACTCTGATTGCAACTCTCTCTACAATTTAGTTCAAGAAGGCCCTTAAGAAAGCTACTTATATCTTTGTTATACTGATCTGACCCAAGAAAGAAGACAAAAAGCTATCAATTAGCAAAAGTATCAAACTACTACTGAATAAGTATAAGAATGTCTTTCCAGACAAACTATCTGGTCTACCACTATCAAGAGCTCATAATCACAAAATTAAGCTAGTACCTAATGTGGCTATTTCCAAGAAGAAAATATACTATTTATTATTACTTGAAATTGAAGTAGTTAAGAGTGAGAAGCTATTTAGCCCACCTTCTTCTGCTACCACTCATGTTACACAAACTTATCATATACTTTTTGAGCAGTTTATTGAAGAAAGTACTAGTAATATGACAATGATTCAGCCTCCTGACTAGTGTACTGGACCAGGAACTGGTGGAGCATATAAGTGACAATATGAGAAAAGAGGGTATGGACTGAGAATGGGGACCTTTGGACCAAAGTTGGGTGGGGAAGGAGCTGAAAGAGAACAAGGTGATAGAGGGAAGGCTAGAGAAGGAGAACTGGTGAGCTTTATGGCAGCAGTGAAGACTGGGGCTGGAGGAGGACTGGATGGATAGCAGTAAGTGGGCAAGGTGAAGAGGAAGTAGGGAGGAGTTGGTAGAGCACAGTCTGGAGTAGGGGAGAGAGGGGCTGACAGAGCAGTGGCTGGGAAAGAGAAAGTAACTGCTGATGAGAGTGTAATGTTAGATCAGGAAAAAAAAAGAGATGTGACTACTGATCAGGTCAGGGGGACTGCTGGAGGATTGAGTGTAACATACAAGAGTGATCTGGCTGATGGTGTAACAGGTCTGGTAGTGGCACCATTGCTCAAGAAGTCTATTTTAGAATTTGCAGTCACAATGAGCTTCCAGGGGCTAGCAGTGACAGCCAGGATGGTGCTGGTGCTCTTGGGCAAGCAGCTGAGTGATGTGGCATCAGTGAAATTTTTGAAGGGCCTAGAAGAAGTCAAAGTTGGGTTCATCAAGGAGGAGCAAGTAATGGTAGCAGTGGCCAAGAGGGTGCGAGTTGGAGAGGTTACTGTTCCAATGATGAGGTGTCTGCATTGGGACCTGAGAGTAGTGCATCTGGTGGTCAAGGGAGTTCCAACAGTATCAATGGAGAAGACAAAGAAAAGAGTTGAAAGGGTGATGTGAGAGTATAATGAAGTGGTGGATATTGGATTTCAGATATGTGAAGGGACATCATTCCATACTGGAGATGTAGAGGTATGGTTGAGAGTAGCTGGGAAGGAGGTGACAGAGAAAGGAGGTAATTGGCTCAGAGTGCTGTAGTGGAAGCCCTTCGAGTGCAAGATATCTAGAGTCAAGGGCTCAGAGGAGGAGGAGAAGGACTTATTGACAGCACTTTGGGAGTTGGAGGGAGCTGTGGAGCAGAGAGAGAAAGTGTGGCAAGCCTTCAAAAAGACTATGATGATGGTGGAAATTAATGAGAAGAAGATTCGAGTAGACAAGTTGATATAGGAAAGGGCTCAGAGAAGGAAGCAGCAACAGGAGCTCCTCACTAGGCTTGGGGCAGATACTAAAAAGGAAGGAGCAGGGGCAACCATATGGGGGAGCAGCAGGCAGAAGGGGTCTGAGGGTTCTATGTACTCCAAGCATGCCCCCCAGCAGAGTAGGGCAGGTGCCAAAGAGGAGATTTTCTTTGATGACTGGAGGCTGGAGAGTGACACCAACAGAAATAAGGAGAATGAGAGACCAGAGGATGCCACTGGAGGTAATGGGGCTGAGGTGGAGGATATTGTGATGAAGGGTGCAAAGAATGTCTGATTTGGAGATCTGTAATTGGCCTTGGAGGGCCAGGTAGTTGGAGTGTCTGGAGAGAGTCTGGTAGATGTATTGGATGAGGAGTGGAACAAAGCAGCCAGCACTAGCCTGGATGGAGTACAGATGGTAGAGAAGAGAGCAATGACTCCAGGGGAAGAGCATGTGGGAGAGGGGCCCTGACTGTACAGGTTGATGACAGAGTTAGCAGATGGGGAGTTGGGTGATATTGATTTTCAACTGCTAAGTGAGAAGGATTAGAGTGATATTCTGTGTGGAGTTGGCATAGTGGGAAAGTTGGCAATGATGTACTTGACAGCACTGCTAGAGGATGAGAGGTATGAGGTGGATGCCACTAGAGAGGGGGAGATGAAAGTAGAGGCACATCACATGGTGGTTGAGGGGAGGAATGCTTGGAATGGAGCAGAGATGTGGGAGGAGGCATGTGTGGATTATCGCTCAATAATGGAAGAGAAGAAAACAGAGGATGTCCAGGAGATTCTGGGGGTGCTGGAGGCTGAGGAGAAGGTGGAGCTGGAAGCTAAGAGGGAACTGGATTTGTCTAGGATGGATCAGGATATGGAGATCTAGAGTGGACCCACAACTCTTACATTTTTTAATATGAACAGTACAACCAATATTCTTTCACTCAATGTCAATGGGCTGAGGGGATCAGGGAGATGTTGAAACATTTTTGCATAGCTGAAGGATTCAGAAGTAGATGTTTTTTTACTGCAGGATGTGAGATGTAATGATGAGGTGGACAAGTTAAACTGGTTGAGGGAATGGGGAGAGGCAGTAGAATGGAGAGAAAAGGTTGGAATTCTGATAAGAAAAGACAAAGGGGAACTGCAAGACACTGGTGGGTAGGGTGATTGCTTGCTATGGGGGGTATGAGTGAGGCCAGAGTGGGGGCCAGTAGTGGTGGGCTCTTGTTACTGTCTGGCAGAAAGACGAGTGAGAGTAACTTAGATAGAGGGGTTGCTAGACAGTGGAACTTTGGTGGAGGTTGGAGTTAACATACTTAGAGAGGACTTCAATATGATTAAAGATATTGCAGTGGACTGCTCTGATGGTGGACTAGCTGGGATGGGTAGAAGCAGAGGGCTGGATAGATGGGAGGAGATAGAGAGATTGAGTGCTCTAGGAGATGTAGGGCACCAGAAGTGGGGGAATTGGGCAGTCTTTACCCACTGGGTACATGGACTGGGAATGTGGATTGACTGGATTCTTATGGCTGAATATTGGGGGATGGATGTCTGGATGGAATTGGAGGTACTGTGGTGCCTCTGGTCTGACCACTGGGGGGTGGTGGGGTGGGGGACATTTGGGGGAAGTGGAGATGGGCCTGGACATTAGTGACTTAATTGTGCTTTGTTGAAAGACAAGAGGGTGTGGGAACAATGGGGGGTAGAGGTGACAGATAATATTGCATATTGAAGAGAAGGTATAGTGGTAGGGAATCGGTGGCTAAAGCTGAAGGCTGCTGTGCAGGTGTTTTGGGGGGAGGTGGGGAGAGCCAAGGAAGACTTCAAAGAAAGCAGATGATAGCAGTCTTATGCCAATTGAAGGGTCTCCTGCTGGTGTCTGCTAGTGGCCAGGAGGGTGCCAAGAAGGAAGAGGAAGAGTGGAGAATAGAGAGAGTGATAATGGAAATCAAAGAGTTGAAGGCTGTCTTAAGGGAGGAAGAGGAGAGACAGGTGCAAGGGATGGTAGCAAGATTGAGGTAGCAGGGACTGGAGGAAGATAAAAGGCCCACAAATTATCTCACCAGGCTTCTGAGAGTATGCAAGGTGAGGCAGAGGTGGAAAGGTATTATAGGAGAAGATGGCAAAATGGTGGCAGGGGTGCAAGATATCCTAGGCTTACTCCAGAAGAGATGGGGCAACCTATGGAGTGAGGAGGATGGAAGAAAAGATGGATGGACTATAGAAGAGTTCTTAGAGAAGTATAATCCACCAGCAGCTGAGGGGTTAGGGGATCTGACCCACCCTATTCAGAAGGAAGAAATTTTGAAAGTACTGTCAGCTATAAAGAATAGAATAGTATCAGGGGAGGATGGGCTGCCATGAGATTTCTGGAAGAAAATGGTGGACATTGAAGGAGTGCTTAGAGAGATGAAAGAGATGTGTGAAGCTGTAATTGACTCAGGAAATTGGCTAGGGGGATAGAAGCTGGGGTTAGTGGTGCTTCTTTATAAGGATAAGGGTTAGAGAGAGGACTGAAAGAATTTGTGACCTATCATGCTTTTGGATATGGATAGGAAGTTAATAATGAAGATACTGGTGGCATGCCTACAGGCAGTAGCACAGCAAGTCCTGGGGGAGGAACAGCAGGGCTTTGTTAGCAGTAGCATGATCAGGGATAGTACAGTATGGGTATACAGTATCATTGAAGGGGTAAGAGCTGCAGGAGTGGATGGAAGGCTGGTCTTTTTGGATCAAGAGAAGGCATATGACAGGGTGCACCATGTGTGGTTGGAGAAGGTATTGGCAAGAATTGAAATCCCAGGGGGACTTAGGAGGGTCATTGTACAGATACTGGAGGGAAGCAAGGTGGCTATAATAGTGAATGGCCATCAAGGAGTACTATTTTCATTGAGGAGAGGAGTGCCACAAGGGGACCCTCTGTCCTCTATTCTATATGCTCTGTTATTAGAACCACTTCTAGATAGGATTAGGAGGTAGATTGGAGGATTGATGGTGTTAGGGGTGATCTGGAAGGTGGGTGCTTTTGTGGATAATATGGTGGTCAGTCTGGGATCTGTCCAGGATGTGAGGGAGCTCAAGAAGACAGTAGGCTGATATGAAAGATGCTTAGGCCAGAAGCTGAACTGGCACAAGTGTGAGACAATGGTACTTGGGAATGAAATTATTGGTGGCAACATTATTGGAACAGTGGTACCAGCAAAAGAGGCAGTTAGATACTTAAGCATCTTCCTCTCAGTATATGGGTTGGTGCTGCTGAAAGCCTGGTGGGAGGGGAAGGTGCAAGCTTGGGGAGACTCACTAAAAAGCTGGGGGGGGCACCATATCTCCCTGGCAAGATGGGTGATGATTCTGAATGTATACTGGATGCTGAAGTTATAGTATCTGGCATACCATTTGGACTTTCTGGCTTGGGTGATAAAGTGATCGCTTAAGCTGGCGAAGGACTGGATTTGGGCTGGGAGGCAAAGTCAGATTAGCTAGGAGACTCTTACACTTCCTATAGAGCAGAGTGGCCTTAGACTGGTGGATTTTCCTAAGAAGTTCTACTGCCTGCAAGCTTGGTGGCTCTAGAGAGCAGCAGTGTTGTGAGGAGAGGAGTGGGTTCCCCTGATTCAAAAGGTGTGGGAAGTAAGATATGCCCCCAGGGGGTTGTCTGGAGACTTATTGGAGGTAATCAGATGTGGTGGCAATAAGAGGCTTAGGTATTAAGGATTCTGGTAGAGAGTGATTGAAGGGGGACATCAGATTGGACTTTGATGGGAGGGAAATGTGGCAGAGGAATACTGGGGTCCAGAGATATAGCAGTGGCACAAGCTATTGCTAGGAGGGTCGCCAGTAATCAACTTTCACCTTGGAGATAGAGAGAGAGCCAGCAGGGCTTTGGTCTGGATCTCTGGCTGGCAGAGTGGCAGGGTATCAAGATTGGTGAGGAGTGGGATTGGTCAGGCCTATGGGCTTGTGGGGCAGAGGTAAAGAAGTGGGTCCCCCGAAGTTCTGGATGGTGTGGTGGAGGGTGATGAGGCAAAATGTAATGCTGAACTATAGGACTAGACATTTGGTAGCAGGAGGGGATTTTGAGTATGAGGAGTGTTTGGGGGTTGGGCAGGCTAGAGGAGTGGTATAGACCCCGAGTATTGGCTATAGGAATATGAGATATTAGAGATCTTTTGGAGAGAGGTGGGGCAGCAGCTGGGGTAGCAGCTAGATAGTATAAATAGAGGGTATGAGCAGAGGAGGTGGGATGTACTTTGGGCAAGGGTGCTTGGGGGGATAGAAAATGAGTAGCTCACACTGGAGTGAGTCATTACAGTATGGGTAGGGATGGCAGGTCACTGGTTAGTAGTTTTTGAGGAAGGGAGGAAGTTGACTCAGAGGGATAAAATAGTAAGGTAGTGGTGGTTGATAAAATATGTACTGATGGATTGGCAGAGGGGATGGGGCTCTGGAGAGAGATGCTGTAGGAAGCTAGTGGAGGTCATATATAGCAAGAGTGAGGGTTGAGTACAGGTGATAGGTAATGAGATAGTGTTTGAGAGAGTGGGGGTAGAAGAGAGGCCAAGTATAGAGGTGGGGTAGTGAGGAGAGAGCTGGGGCTGCCGGTGTGGTATGAGGACAAATTTATTAATTAAATGGGTGCTAGGTAATAAATGAGACTATGACCTATAGAGAGAAAAAAAAAAAAAAACTATTTTGCCAAACAAGTCATCCTTTGGCTCTCC
>RQIL01001954.1:0-13526 GCA_003951145.1 Jimgerdemannia lactiflua
TAGACTGCAGCCCCATTTATTAACTATCTATGACATCTAAAGTGTCCTCATACCACACTGGTAGTCACTTCCCAACTCTATCCTATCCCCCCCCCACCATCACTCACCTCCCTACCTCTATTCTTACAAACACAACTTCCCTACCCTCAATTTATACCCTCCCCTCACTCTTATCATATATAGCATCCACTAATTTCTGACAGCAACCCCTGTATAGGCCCCACCCTTTCTGCCACCCTGACAGCAAGTCAATGCCTTCCTTAAATACTATCTGCCAGTGACCCATAAGCCCTATCCATATCACCAAAGCCCACCCCAACATGAGCCATTCATCATCAATACCCCCCAGCATTCTCTTCTTTAATACCTCCTAGTGACCAATCCCATGACTCCTATAGCACCTTCCCAACCTACCTCCCACCACCTCCCAGAATCTATCCAGCACCTCACACTCTCCAAGCCAATGTTCTGGGGTCTACACCCCCCCCCCTCCTGCTCTACTCCTTGACACTCCTCATACTTGAAGGCCCCTCCCAGGACCAGATGATCTGACCTAAAGTTCAACATCACATTTTGCCTCAGCACCCTCCACCACACCACCCAAAACTTGGGGGATAGTCACTTCTTTGTCTCTATACCCCAGGTCCACAGTCCTCTCTAGTCTCACTCCTCTCTGATCTCCTTTTTTTTTTATCAAAAAATCTGTAGAGTGCATTGGTTTATTTACTCAATAGACTTCTACTGAGTGTACAACTATGAGATAACTGACAGAGATATGGGGATAGTAGCCTTGGGACACTCTATACCTAACCCCCCACTTGCATGAAAGGTGGTAAAGGCCTGGCTTTCTCTCCCCCCCCACCAGACAGTGCTGAAGCCCCATCCTTGATCTAGGCCCCATCCCAGACCCTATTTGATAGTTACTCTAGAAGTTACAGGAACATGGAAACAAAGGAGCAAGGGTATACCAGACACTCCTAAAGGTAAAGATCAATGCCAAGGATCTATACCCCATAGATCAGTGACACAGATGCTGAGATACCAGTACCTATGGCCCAAATGAGATACCAGTCTTAGGAAACTTGAGACTTGTTGACTTGCAGAACATTGGACTTGTTGACTTGGGAACCAGTAGGAAAAAGGAGGCAAAACCATCACACCAGTGATGCATGACAGCTGAGTTGTTGACTTGGGAACCAGTAGGAAAAAGGGGGCAAAACTGTTATGCCAGTAATGCATAACAGCTGAGAGTGCTAGGAACTTGCTGGAGACTTAGGAACAGAGAACAGAGATACTGAAACCCCTCCTTGTAAGAAGTGGTGCCTTGAAGGTACTGACATTGGATACACTTCATGATTGACATGAAACTTGAATGCTCAAACCCACTTGGCATCTTAAGGTCTGTACTAGTGATGGAGGCTTTGGCAGAATCTTGACAGAGATACAGAACTTGAGCTAGCATGATGAATATTTGGCCAAAGCAGATTCCAATGGTGTGAGGAGAGACTTTCAGGGATAGGGAATACAGAACACCTATTGGGGCCCAGTGGTTGTATATTGAAGTTGCCTTCAGAAGAGCAATGTTTTTCAAAAGGGTGACTTAGCTGTGGAGCTTGAGAAAATGGTAGCAAAAAGAGAGTCCCCTCACTCCTCTTTGATCCCCACTTACTGCCATCCCTCTGGCCAAAGGTCCTGCCCTGTACCACTCTGACTTTCCACCTATCCCCTAAATCAAAGTCCATAGCCAGTACTCTACCTAGCAGCAGTCTATACCACTGCCACCCTCCTCTCCCCTGCTGCTCTGCTGCAGCATAGTCCTCCTACCTAATGCCAATTTTATGTGTCCCCTTAGTCACCCCCCACCAGAACCCCCTATACTAGAGTCTTCTACTTCCTCCCCTCTCCACTAATATTGAAAGGTCTCCAGAAGACCCCTGGGGGGCAAACCTTGCCTCCCACACCTTCTGCATTAGTGGGACCCAACCACTCCCTTTCAGCATTACTGCTCTCTTCAACCACCAGGCACACATCATGAAAAAATTATTCAGTTCTAAGTATGTTTGTTAGAGATCTATGAATTCTAGTGTATGTTCACAATAGTATATCATAACTCGAACATATTTTACAAACAGGAACATATATATATGGATTTGAACATTTGCTATGGACACAAACATTTTTATTAATGATGAATATGAACTCTTTAATACAAACATGAACTGATATTCCACAGATGTGAACTCTTTAATGTGAGCATGAACTTATATCCATAGACATGAACAGCTTGCAAACAATAGGTGAATACAAGGTAGAATTTCCAAAAAAAACTATTTTATTTCTTTTTTTGTTTACAAACACTCCCATGAACATTTCCGTCTGCAGACACTTCCCTTTCACAAACACTTTCTTCTTCCACAAACAGTTCCTCCTACTATGTATTGTAATGTGCCTGGCTCAATAGAGGCAAATTACAAGGTTGGGTGGCTGTATAGATTGGCTTTGAGCCCCCAGTTACTTTGTCAAAAAGCAACAAAATGTTCAGGTTTACAGATCTGGTACTGGTGTTGGTGCTGATACTGGTGTTTAGTGGTATAATATTCAACAGCTGGAGACTTTCTGTATATGATTTCCTAATTTGGCAGTGTTCTTGGAATGCACATGTGAATGGATTTTCTTCTAGAGTGGCAAACTAATTTGTGTGACTGACGATCTTGGATAATCAGGCAGATTTCCTTAATAGCCGGCTCTCTGGGAACTGATGATCAGTTTCCTTAAGAGTGCGGGTTCTGGATTTCGGGTGATGGGCAATCAGGTTCCTTATTTGGGCAGGCAGACTAAATGTGGTAGGTTTCTCAGGTACAGTCTTCGAATGATGTGGCTAAGTGGATGATGCAGACGGTCGATGTGGATGGTCAATGTGGTTTGATTGGCAGAAAGCAGCGGATTGGCGAACTAAATGTAGTGGACTTCTCTTGAAAAAGGGTGGCAAACTTTGGGCTTTCAAAGTTATGTCAGTTGACTGGCTTTGAGACAGATTACTTGAAAATGGCAGACTTAAACAAATGTGGATTGGCAGTACATGGCAGATTGGCAGACTTAAACTGGTGGAATTCTGGCTTATCTGGCAAGTGAACCAAAGACTTCTATGTATCAGAAAGTGGACCAGAGTGGAAATGAAGAAAGCTCACAATCTCCTTTTAACAGTGGCTTGTCGGCAGGCATATCTCCTAAGTGTTGCAATCCAATTCCTTTAGGACCAAGGGGCTTTTGATAGGTGTTTCTCCTAAGTGTATTTGGCAGGCAGACTTGTCTTTTGCTTTGGATTCAATTTCAGACTGAGGTTTATTCACTCTTGTCTCTGGGGTATTTTATATATTATGGTTGCTACCTGGTTGCTATCTGGCTAATTATAGAGTGCTATTTATGTCAGGTATTTCTGTTCTGATACAAGTGTTCAGGTTCTGTACAGTGTATAGATGCTGTACAGTATACGAGTACTGTACAATATATAGGTCCTGTATGGGTAAACATCCTCTTTTGGTATATCTGGTTATTTATACAAGTTGGCATAGTAAAGCAGTCTTGGTTGCTTAGTGCACTTGATATGGTATATGGCTAAGTGGCAATTTCGAATAGTACAATTTCTGTGGCCTACTACATCAGCCCCCACTAAAGGATGGTCCGTCCCAGACTGTCCTTTAGTCATCATTCCAGTAACCATAGGCATCTTCAGCATCAATACCTTCACCATTATCTTTATCTGTACTTGGATCACTCCACTCTATGGGTTCTTCTTCTCCAATATTTGTGGAAGGCTTCACTTTCTCCTGGGTCGCAGAGGGGCCTTTCCTTTCTTCTGTGACCTTTTGCCATTTCCCTGTAAGTTTAGTTCATAAACTTCTCTGTGTGTTTGGTTGAGATAGGGCACAAGGTGTCCAATGATGGTTTCTTTTGGCAGGATGATATTGTCCCAGCTTGTATTGATTGCTCAAAAGTATACTGGATTCATTTTGTTGGGGAATGTGTACCCTTCTATGTACAGATTTCAGATTTTTTCATTGGGTTCAAAGAAAAGATTCCTGGGGTCTGGTGGTGTAAAGATTTCGATGGTGGTTTGCTCTCCTGGCTCAAGGATGAGGTTCTTGTGAAGTTTCACTGGTTGGCTGAAAACTTGTTGAGGAGCATTTGCTTTGAATTGGCTGACCTACAGGAGATGTACTTCCTTCCTGTCTGAGCTTCCAAATCCTTTGGTTTGTCTGGTTCCTTGAGTGAGCTTGAGTACATCTTGTAACTGAGGAGTCTTGTACTTAAGGAAGACTGCCTGAGAGATTTTGTCTCCTTTATTGATTCGAATCCATTTGCCACTTCCATTTCTTAAGATGACTTTGATTTCACCTGTATATCCTGGGTCAATGGTTTCTCCTTCAGTAGAAAGTTCTTCAAGGGCTAGACCAGACCTTGAGGTCAACTGGATATAGATTCCTTTTAGTGGTTGCATGGAAATACTAGTTCTGATGAGCTTTGTACTCTCAGGGCCCATGGTAGTGTCATAAAGACTGCTAAGATCAGAGCCAACATCTTCCTGGTGAGCCTTTTTCAGTGGAATTGCATTGGGATGAAGTAGGGTGAACTGTGCAATATTCTTGCCAAGTGTAGGCTGTCCATGGGCTGAGGCTCCTGTGGCATCAGACCTCCAACCTCTGATGTCTAAGTGTGGCCATCTTACTCCAGTAGAGGGGTCTCAAAGGTAATTAATTCCTCTTTTTCCAGTGAGGTCTAGGGCTTCCATGAAATTGATAGCATCTTTTATCCATCCTTGGTGAGTTGTATGGTGAATGAGAGCTAGGATATCTTCCCCTAGGTCATATATCTTGAGGACCTTTCTTGTAGGCTTCTTCTTTTTCTCCTTTCAAATCTTGGCTTGGTCATCTCCTCTCTTGAGTGTGTGCACAATCACATCCTTGCTGAGATGGATCTTTTCGTATTGACAAGGCCAGCATCTTGGGTGCTTTCCATGATAGCAATGTCCCATGGCTTGAAAATGCTTCTTTCTTTCTTCAATTTCTCCTAGCTTCTGAATCTGTATCCATTCCTATCATACTTTGGTGGGAGAGTAGAGAGGGGTTTCACTTCTGTTTGGGTGTAGAATCTGACTCCATGTCTTGTTTTCACAAGTGTGGTGATGGATTCTTGGAATGAGGTTCCTTCTGCAATGATTTTCAGGGATTCCTTTTCAATAGGCTGCCTGGCTTGCTGGTCCAATATATGGCATTGATAGCAGTAGTCTCTTGGTGAGTAGAAAACAACTTGATGAGAGCATCTGCCTATTTGGAAGGCTCTTTCCTAGTGAGTTTTGGGCCTTGGGATAACTGGTTGTAAGCTGGGTCCAGCTTCTTCTTTACTCCAGGAGATGTTATCTTCTCCTTCTTGAGGTTCTCAATTCGGATCATCCCAAGAAACAACTGTGGGGAGCTCTTCATTTTCAGAAATGCTGCCATCTTCTTCCTCTGGAGGTTGGTCCCAAATTGCTTGAATTTTAGCTGCTTTGATTTTGGGGTTGGGCATGACTTGTGTAAGGCTTTTCAACTGAGTATTGTGAGGACATCTCTTCTTCCTTCTCCTGCATTCAGTGCATGTAGTGCCTGGGCTTTTTTGAATTCCCACATGTCTGGATGAGTGTTCCTCACATTTCTGTCTTTGGAGGCATCTGATGCATCCTCTGGCTTCTCCTGCAATGGCTTCAATTGTGATGGGGATAGTATCTTGTGCCCATACATTATCTTCTGGTCTGTCTTCTACCACATTGATTCGGGGTCTTAGTCTGGTGTCATTGTCATTTTTGGAATCCTCTTCTTCTTCCTCCTCTGTGGTGGATTCTTCACTGCTGGCATATTCTTCTTGAATGATCACCTTCTTCTTTTTCTTTGATGGCTTGAAACTGGTGACCTTGACTCTGAACTTCTTTCCTCTGTAGTCAAATTTGAGTACTTGTTGGCCAATGTTAATGTCTGCATTCATCTCTTTCATCCAATTGGTGCCAAGGATCATGTCATAGATGATAGCTTCAGTCACTACTGCCTTGGGGATGGCAAACTGAATGTGTCCAAGAGTGATGGTGATGTTTTGGACTTCTCCCAGGGGTTGAGTTCGGGCTCCATCAGCTACTATGATGCTGAGACTAGAGTGTCCATCAATGGGCCATTGAATGCTGTCCAGAAACTTCTTAGCAATAACACATACTGCTGCTTCAGTATCAATGAGGATTTTCGCCTTCTGGCCTCTGATTTCTCCAAACAAGTAGGTGCTGACATGCCTTTCTGCAGCTTGTACTGCTGGGGTTACTGGTTCTTCTTGAGGGATGGGGACTCTTCCTATGTAGGATCTGGTGGTTTGCAGCAACTTGTTCTTTACTCCAGCAGGTGTCATTTGAAGGAACTGCAAGAGTGGAACTTCCATCTTGGCTTCTTGGATTTTTTTCCAGGCTTCATTGTAGATGTCCCGGGGCATGGTCTTTGGGATGTATTTCTTCTTGGACTTAAGAGTCTTGGTTTCTGATTCTGGTTCTTCTCCCATATCTTCATCAGCAGATTCAGGCAGAGGATCTTCTTCATTGATAGTAGCTCCAGGAATGAAGGGTGAAGGAGACTGGGGAGGTGTATCAACCTGCTCTTCTTCATCTTCATTTCGAATGATTCTTCTGCTGGTTCTTTTTGGTGGCTTCTCAACTGTTCGGGGGTGGCCTACTGCTCTCTTCCTCTTTTCTGTTGGATAGAGTGTTTCTCTATATTCAGCTTTGGTTGGGTACAAGTCCAGGTCACTGTATTCCTCACTATCACTCTGCTCATAGTCTTCAACTAGGTGAGCTTCTGTCTTTTTGTTGTGGGTATCCCTTTGGTTTAGTGGTTCAGAATTTCTTGAGCTGCCTTGGTTGTTGCATTCGGTGGCATAGTGTCCTTGCTGTCCACACTTGTAGCATTGGACTTCTGCTCTGTCTCTTGGAGGGTAGTTTCGACTGTCAGAGGATGGGTAGTTCCTCTGGTAATCCCGATTTTCGCATGGGGGGTACCTTGGTTGGTAGTTCTGATTTTCTTGAGGGGGATATCTTGGCTAGTAGTTCCGATTTTCTCATGTGGTGAGCCTTTCAATCTGGCTAACCAATCTGTCTACTTTCGAATTGAGGTCTTGAATCTCATTCTTATCCTTCTTCCATTCTTTGGCAGGCTTTTCTCCTTTTAATTTTCCTTGAAGGATTCTTTGCAGGGCTTTGACCAAGAGGTCTTCTTTATCTTCTTTCCAATTGTCAGTCCAGGTGGTTCCTCATTTGACATCAAAGTAACCTTGGGCTGCATCTACTTGCTCTTCAGGCTTCCTAGTGCCCAGAGTTCAGACATGTTGAGCAATGTTGGGTGGGATTCCATTCATGAAGATCATTGGACCAATGATGTCTTAATTGGCAGCATTGAATCCAGCAGCATGCATTCTCTTCTGGATTCTGGTGAAGAATGCTCTTGGGGATTCTCCAAGATTCATCTTCATTCCCATGATGGATTCTTGGGCCTTGTGGCGGGTTTCATTTCCTGCATACTTTTCAATGATCCAGTGCTGTATGTTCTTCATCTGATCTTGCATTCTCCATGACATCTCCTAGGTCTGTGTTGTTATCACTTACAGTTCTAGTGAAGATACCTTTGGCTGGTTCTCTCAGTTGTGCTTTGAAGACATTGATTCATCTTTGAGTTGACAAATCTCTCAAAGCTGCTATTCCTTTGATTGCATCTATAAATTCCCTTAGATCCTCCTCTGGGTATCCTGCAAATATGGGTAGTGTTGTATCCATTTTGTCTTTACTGTCTTCTGACTCTGTCTCGATTTCTGGTTCTGATTCTGAGTTATTGGCTGTTGATGGGTATGAACTTGAAGGTGCAAGGGATCTGAGAGTTGGTACTCTTCTTGGTACTGTTCTTGGGAGTCTTATGGATTGGGTTCTTGGGACTGGGGTTACTGGTCTGGGTAAGTCAGGGAAAACTCTTGGAGGGAATCTTTCAAGATGATTGTTGAGGTCTCGGACAAGGTTGTCAAAGTCTAGATTGGTGTTGTTTGCTTTGTCTGATATAAGCTCATCAAAATCTCTGGTTGGTGTATCTGCTGGTGGTACTGGTGGAGGATTTCGTACAGTGCTGGCTTCTGCAATATCAGATCCTTCTGAATGATACCTGATTCTAGAGGTGATTATTTCTCTTCCTGTCCAAATACTTTGTAGAGCTGGAATTTCATCTCCTATGGTAGCTAAAATTGGTGCAGTGTCAAAGGTTGCAGTGGTGCTGGTCTCCAGGTTGAAGGTTGGGTTCTGTGAGCTGAAAAGTCACATAGATTGCTAGTTTGTAATCTTCCCAGTTGAGCCCCCAAATGTAATATATCTGGCTTAATAGAGGCAAATTACAAGGTTGGGCAGCTGTGTAGATTGGCTTGAGCCCCCAGTTACTTTGTTAAAAAGCAACAAAATGTTCAGGTTTACAGATCTGGTACTGGTGTTGGTACTGATACTGGTGTTTAGTAATATAATATTCAACAGCTGGAGACTTTCTGCATGTGATTTCCTAAATTGGCAGCATTCTTGGGTTGCGCATGTAAATGGATTTCTTTCTAGAGTGGTGAACTAATTTGTTTGACTGATGATCTTGGATAATCAGGCAGATTTCCTTAATAGCGGGCTCTCTGGGAACTGATGATCAGTTTCCTTAAGAGTGCAGGTTCTGGATTTTGGGTGATAGGCAATCGAGTTCCTTATTTGGGCAGGCAGACTAATTATGGCAGGTTTCTCAGGTATGGTCTTCAAACAATGTGGCTAAGTGGACAATAGATGGTTGATGTGGACGGTCGATGTGGTTTGAATGATACAGATCGGTGAAAAGTGGCAGATTGGCAGACTAAACATGGTGGACTTCTCTTGAAAAAGGGTGGCAAACTTCAGGCTTTCAAAGTTACATCAGTTGACTGGCTTTGAGACGGATTACTTGAAAACAGTGGACTTGAACAAATGCAGATCAGCGGTATATGGCGGATCGGCGGACTTAAACTGGTGGACTTCTGGCTTATCTGGTAAGCGAACTAAAGACTTCATTGTATTAGAAAGTGGACTGGAGTGGAAATGAAGAAAGCTCACAATCAATCAGATCATTCTTGTTCAACAAAAGGGGAACATCGGGAATGTCGATCATCTCATCATCTTCATCTGAGTCAATATCTTTATCCAGGTCATATACTGTTTTTTCAATCTCAAGTGGATCGATATGATCACGAACCTTGTTGATCATCCCAAGCCATTTCATGTATATTTTCTTGTGCTCCCTTTCATTGAAAGTTCTTGGTCAGACATCAGGCCAGGTAATATAATCCAGCTGTAATTATATAAAGAGATAAGTATATGCCAAATAAGTATATACTGGTAAACATAAATCTATAAACTTGAAAATATACTCACAAATGTGCAAATAATAGCAACTGTATGATGGTTAATATGTTCATCTTTTTGAAACATATTCATGAACTGAAGTTTCTATTTGAAAAACATGAAATAGAGCAGTTGCTTTATATAGTTGCTATAAAATAGCTTGCTGAGCTCATCCTTATCATCCTTCAGGTAAATGAAATTATTCCGGACTTGCAAATGTTGTACCACTTGCTGGCAAGCATGAGAAAGATCTTTTGAAGCTATAGATCTTGGCTATTCCATGTCAGAGAAGATTTAATTGAACTTTTTGTTAAAGACTTTATGAATGTGAGAACAGCAGACTGTAATCTGATAGTGTAACTATTTTTTTAATAAAAATGAAAATGGTTGAGTTCATGAACTGCCAAATAGATATATGAACAGAATGTGAATGAAACACTCACTATAGCATAAATTGAACCATCACTGTCTTCCATGTCCTCTAAAATATTAATGACAACATCTGTTTTTGGATTACCATTGCACTTTGGGAAAAGATCTTTAAGGAAAAGATAATAAAGAAGCATGTCTACTGCAAGCTTCCAGATTATTTCTTTAATCTTGTATTCTGGCAGAGATCACTGATGCCTATGGATTTGCTAAATTATGATAAGAAAATTCAATTCGCATTCATGAATAAGCTATAATACACAAACTATAATTCATGAACTCATTTCCAAAAACAACTTACCCATTTTTTTTCCTACCTTACTTAACTATCTGTCCTGTATATCTGGCCAAACAAGCCTCCACATCATCAATCTGAAGCATTTTGTCATCTGGAAGCACCTCTTCATTCTTTTCATCCGAAAGCACCTCATCACCTGAATCATACAAAAATACCTCATCATCCTGAATCATAAGCTCAGGTCATTCATTATCCCCACCTTATTTACCACTCCCACCTTGTTCACCAACTCTGCCTTCACTTTGATCTTGCACAGTCTTTTGCCATTTGGCTGCCCTCTTATTGAAGTTGGAAGCCACAAACTTACTGGTATTGACCTTGTCTGGGCATAATGTGGTCTGTTTGGTTTTGCATATCTTTGTAGTCTGGTGTGGCCTGTCTATGGTCTGCTTGGTTTTGTGCACCTTCATGGTCTGGTGTGGCCTGTCCGTGGTCTGCTGCTCCTTGGTTTCACAGAACTAAGTTAATTTGTTTGCGGCTTGGTATACATTGTTCATGGCTTGGTACTTATTGTTCATACTGGGGCACATTTTGTTTGTCTTAGGATGCGATCTGTTGTCTTTAGGTATGAAGAGATTGTGGTAGGAATGGGGTTAGAAAAGACATGATTCTTCCAGATGAAGACCTCTTTTTATATCTACAATGTTCATAATGGACATATATATTATATATACAGACATTGAAAAATCTAATAAGTGAATATAAAGCTTGCTTACTTATATTTAGTTAATATGATGATATAATAAGTTTGGTTAATATGATAAAGCACAAGTATGATAAACAAGTGCAAGCATGCCAAGCAAACACATTGAGGTAAGCCAATCAGATAAAGAATTTAAAGAATTCCATTTTAGGCCAGTGTGTTTCATGTTCATGAACTTACTGTTAAAATTCATATTGGTCTTCAAATCCTTCCCTACTTCAAACCTAATACTAATATGAAGCTTTCTTGCTCATATTGCAACCTAAAGTACAAATCTGCCTTGGGATTGACTCGATATATCTGCAAGATGCATGATGTATTTACACGATATCAGAATGACAAGTTCATCCTTGAATTTCCAGTTCATCAAAATTTTAGTGACTTTAATATTACACTACCATTGTCCATGAATTCATCTATAGTTTGTGAGTTAACCTTGAATTCCACACATATTTCAAGTTCGAGCAACCCATGTAAATGAACTTGGAAGATTTCAGATAATTATGCTAAGTATACATATATAATTCAAGATAATATCAGCAGTGATGGCCTATCTTCAATTCAAGAACAGAAAAGCCCATTGTTCAGCAAAAATGACAATTCAATTCAAGAGGAAAGACAATTATTCAGGGAGAATAACAATTCAATTCAAGATCAGAGAAGCCCATCTACTATATTGGAGTTTAGCAAGGATCATATTATCTATGAACCAACTGGTGGTCAGATTATCAACAGCAAGGAAGTACTTATACAGCACAACGAATTTATTTCTAAACTCAGATGGGTACCTACAACTGATGCAAACAAATCTTTATATTCTTGGAAAAATGATGGAGAAATTTGGCTCACAAATCTATTGTTTCAAAGTGGAAATGTATCCTGAAAGATTGCAGATGAACTTCTTAATACATTTGCAGATAGAAGAATTTCAATGGTGAATGGGCCCCTCCAGTTTACAAACTCAAGAGAGATGATAAAACTTTTAGATATAGTAGCTGAAAATGGAGTGGTATGTAATTAAACAGTTGATATTCTTGTTAATCAATGAATATTCAGTAATTCTCTTTTTCAAATTAGCCCTTCAATTGCAAAGTTTTTAACATCACTCATATGTCTGAAACTTGGACTGGTGAATATGTGCTATTCTATTGAGATCCACTTGCTGTTCTGTACAAGCTGATGTCAAATGCTTTATTCAAGGACAATATGAAATTTAAAGCAGAGAAACACTATATGGCAGATGGTACATGAAAGTACTCTGAGATACATTGGAGTGATTTTTGGTAGCAAACACAGGTAAAATAATAATTAATTTTAAGTTTGCAGATGATCAGTCAGTATACTCACTGTTCATGGACTATAATTCTTTTTCTTAACTATATGAGAAACTCCCACTTGGTACAACAGTAATCCCAGTATTACTTGGGATTAACCAAACATATTGTGATCTGCTTGGATGCACCAAAATGTATCTGCTATACAATTCTATTAGCAATCTTCCTAAATGTATTTGGCAAACATACTCACAAAATGCATTCCCAGTAATTGCATATTTTCCAATTATAGAAGGGACTCCCAAGGAGAATGAAAAAGACTCCTTCCATAAAGTGAAAGCAGTTCTATATCATAAATGTATGTCATGGGTACTTTGTGGACTATTTGCAGTAGGAAAAAGATAATATTTGTAATTATAAAATTGTTTAGATAAAAATTTTATTATTTGATAGCTGATCACAAACATATTTTGTAGTGGTATTATTATGCATGGACCAGATGGCAAATTTTGTGATTGCTATCCAGTAGTTATGTCCTTCATGGTTGATTATGCAGAGGTATGTTTGATCTGTCTGATCTGCATAAATCAAGCCTGCCCAAAATGTATAGTCCCCTGCTTGCAATTTTTATGCCTTGATAAGATATATCCTCTATGAATAGTTCCTGGGATGTAGAGAGCAGTTGTAAATGCACAGATTTACAATTCAAAAGGCAAACATAAAATAGCTGAGAAGAGCCTTCAAGAGCATGGATTGTGGAGACTAACTGTATATTAATTGTGCTTGTTTTCGAATAATTTTTTTTTACTAACAATCACATTATCTGTCAACCAAACTCCAGAATACACTATGGGAACTACCTCTTACAAATATTTATTCAATAATTACACTTGATATGCTTCATAAAGTAAAAAAAGGTATCTGGGAACACCTGATCAATCTAACTCTTAATCTTATCAAGAGTTCATTTAATATACTGTGACAAGCCAAGAAAACGTACCACATGAATTGCAAGATGACATGAACATTAGCATAGCATAGTAACCTGCACAGCAACCATTTGCTGCGGAAAACTGTATAAATAGCCAGACTACCAGATAAGGTATATCTGTGCAGGACCTGTACACTTGTGCCAGACCTGCACACCTGTGCTGGACCTGCACACTAGTACCAAAACCAGAAATACTTGACATAAATAGCAATCTATAGTTAGCCAGATAGCAACCAGATAGCAACCACAAATGTATAAAATACCCCAGAGACAAGAGTGAATAAACCTCAGTTCTGAAAGCAAAGCAAAAGTCAATTGTCTGGTACACTTAGGAGAAACGCCTGCCGAGAGCCCCTTGGTCCTAAAGATTGGATTGCAAC
>RQIL01001965.1:0-13523 GCA_003951145.1 Jimgerdemannia lactiflua
CCTTACAAACATCACTTCCCCACCCTTAACTCATACCCTCCCCTCACTCTTTTCACATATAGCCCCCACCAATTTCTGATGGCGACCCCCCTGTGGGTCCCACCCTTTCTGCCACCCAGACAATAAGTCAACTAACAGGCCCTCCCACCTCACCACCTTCTTCTTTGACACCAGCCTGTCCTCCTCAAAAACTGCTTGCCAATGTTCAGCTAGACCTACCCATATCACCAGCGCCCACCCCAACATGAGCCATTTATCTCCAATACCCCCCAGCATTCTCTTCCTCAACACCTCCCAGCAACTAATCCCCTGGCTCCTGTAATCCCCTCCCAATCTACCTTCTGCCATCTCCCAGAATCTGGCCAATATCTCATACTCTCCAAGCCAATGTTCTGGGGTCTGCACCACCCCCCCCTCCTGCCCCACTCCATGGTACTCCTCACACTCAAAAGCCCCTCCTGGCACCAGATTACCAGACCTGAAGTTCAGGATCACATTTCGCCTTAGCACCCTCCACTACACCACCCAAAACTTGGGGGGTAGCCACTTCTTCATCTCCAAACCCCAGGTCCACAAACCTCTCCAGTCCCACTCCTCTCCAATCCCCACTTGCTGCCACTCCTTCAGCCATAGATCCTGCCCTGGGCCCCCCTGACTTTCCACTCCATCACCCAGATCAAAGTCAATTGCTGGCACTCTGCCCAGCAGCAATCTATGCTACTGCTGCCCCCCTCCTCCCTGCTGCTCCACCACAGCATGGCCCTCCCATCTAATGCCAATCCTGTATACTCCCTAAGCCACCCCCCACCAGAACCCCTATATCAGAGTCTTTGACTTCCTCCCCTCTCCACCAAAGTGGAAAGGTCCCCCAATGACCCCCAGGGGGCAAACCTTGCCTCCCACACCTTCTGCATCAGTGGGACCCAACCCCCCCCTTTCAGCACCACTGCTCTCTTCAGCCACCAGACATATAGACAAATGCAAGTGCTTCACGAAATCCACCAGTCCCAGGCCCCCCCTCTCCACCAGTATCACCAAGACTTCTCACTTGACCTGACTTCTGTGGTCTGCCCAGATCCACTCTCTCACCAGTTTAAGTAGCCTCTTGACCACCTATGCCAGAAAGTCCAAATGGTATGCCAAATACCACAGCTTTGGTATCTAGTGAATATTCAGAATAGTCACCCTTCCTGCCAGAGAAATATATTGCCCTCTCCAGCCCCTCAGCACATTTCCCCACATTCCCACCTTTGCCTTCCACCAGGCCTTGGGCAGGACTGACACATACACCAAGAGAAAGATCCCCAGGTACTGCACCATCTCTCCAGGGGGAACAATCATACCAATAATGTCCCCTCCAACCAGACCATTCCTCAGTACCATTGTTTCACACTTATGCCAGTTCAGCTTCTGCCCAGAACACTGTTCATACCATTCTACAGCCTCCTTCAGCTCTACCACATCTGTAATAGTACTCAAGCCCATTACAATATCATCTGCAAAGGCTCCCACTTTCCAGTTCACACCCAACATGTTTAGTTCTTTGACTCTCCTTCTGATTCTGTCCAGCAAAGGCTCCAAGGACAGAGCATACAGAATGGGTGACAGGGGGTCCCCCTGGGGAACCCCCTGCCTGAGAGGGAAAGCAACTTCCCTGTACCCATTCACCATAATTGCTGCCTGACTCCCCTCCAGAAGGCAGACAAGTATACTTCTCAGCTCCTCTGGAATCCCAATCCTAGCCAACACCTTCTCCAGCCAGACTTACCACACCCTATCATAGGCTTTCTCTTGGTCCAAGAAAACCAACCTGCCATCCAACCCAGTAGCTCTTGCCCCTTTAATAACTCCATGCACCCAAGCTGTGCTATCTCTAATCAATCTTCCCCCAACAAAGCTTTGCTGCTCTTCCCCCAGGACCTGCTGTATCACTACTTGCATTCTTGCTATCAACACCTTCGTGACTAACTTTTGGTCCATATCCAGGACCATAATTGGCTGCCAATTCTTCCAGTTCTCCCTCTGCCCCTTATCTTTGTAAAGAAGCACCACCAACCCCAACTTCTGACCACCCAGTCAGGACCTGGACTCAATCACCTCATCATACATATCTCTCATCTCCTGTTGCATCTCCTCCAACTTTACCATCTTCTTCCAGAAATCCCAAGACAGCCCATCCTCCCCAGGGGCAGTCCCTGACTTAGTAGTTGCCAAGACCTGCAGAATCTCCTCCTCTCTCACTGGTCTCATCAGTTCCCCAAGCCCCTTCACCTCCAGAAGACATCAGTCTTTCAAGTATTCCTCAATGGCCTCACCATCTGCTCCTCCCTCTTCCTCACTTTACAACTTTCTCCAATGACTCTTAAGTTCTCCAAGGATCCCCCGGACCCCTGTCACCAAGCTGCCATCTTCTCCAATGATCCCCTCCTACCTCTGCCTCACTCTCCTTACTCTTAACAATCTAGAGAGGTACTTGGTCAGCCTCTCTCCTTCCTCCAGCCCCTGCCACCTAAGCCTTGCCACCATGCCATGTATATGTTTCTCTTCTTCCATCCTCCAGACTCCCTTCAGCTCCTCAATCTCTATCCTTATCCATGCCTCCTGCCAATCCTCCTCCTCCTCTGCACTCCTATGCCCCTTCAATTCCGACCACCACCATAATAGTTGTTCCATCTGATGGGACACCCACTTTTCCTTCATCTGCTGAAGCCTTCCTCTCTGCTTACCAGCCTCACCTCAGTACATCCTTGCTACCTCCTTCAACTTCACCCACTGGAGCCCCACTAGAGCCCCACTGGAGCTCCCTTCTTCTTTCACCTAGTCACACTAGACACTATCTCCCCCTTCCAACTTTTCCACAGATCCCCATCTGCCAACAGAGTGTAGTTAAGTTGCCAATGTCCAGGCCCCTCTTCACTGGCCCCAAAGTTCCCCTGTCCTAGCACCCCCCAATGGTCTGACCAGGGGCACCAGACTACCTGTATCATTTTAGTATAGTTTATTTCTTTTCTTTATCATTCTAGTACTTTCCATAACCTTTCAGTACCTTCCAAATGATTAGAAATCCTCTCTTGGCACTAAGCCATAGCTAGAATATTCTTGTCACTTCCATTCCAGTCTTAGCTAGTTACAGAACTTTATGGAACATTGCAGATCATTATTTGTCATCATTGCCAAGAATCTTTCTCTTGACATTTCCATTGATTTCTCAGATCCTTCTGGATCCTTCTCTCAGATCTTGTATAAATATCCTCTCTGTTCTCTCAAATAAAGCTCAAAATATTTTCTCTCAGAAATCACAAGATTTTCCTGAACTCTTAGTAACTCTTCAAGCTACTTTGAACTACTAGAATTATATCACTTTCTCATTTAAGAAACCAGAACCATTACACTTGGTAGCAGCAGTTAAGTTATACCTTGCCTAAACAAGAAATGTTTCAAGAACCCATCACAACACTATGTTCATGGATGCTAATGACTGGGACAATATCCCTACAACAACTACATCCCACAGAATACCCCCTACGTCCAACAAGAAGAAGAGGAAGAAATTTCTAATCAGTCATCTGGGACTCTAGAAAGCCTCCTGCATACTGCATTGGCTCAAATCTCCCAACTTCAAGAACAACTGTACAAGAAGAAGGGCAAAGCTCCTGTATAGTCTACACCTGTACCTACAATAGTACCTCCAACCATAGTTACAATCAAGCCTCAGAAGCCTGATACCTTTAATGGCCAAAGAGAAGGACTGTCTACTGATGCTTGGCTTTTTCAATTGTAGCAATATGGAGAACTGACCAATTTGGATGAAGCAGTACTAGTCCAATTTGCCACCACACTCCTCCGAGAGAATGCTGCAATCTGGTGGCAAAATCATGTCCAGAACATAAGATTTTCTGGTGGAATCAAGGTCTGGGGTGAATTCACAGATGCTATTAAAGACCAATTCAAACCTGTCAACAGCACCAAGGTTGCACGAGACCACCTGGCAAACATCAAACAACACAAGTCTGTGCAAGCATACAATGCACAATTCCTGTATATTCTACTAGAGCTACCTCATGTCACTGAAAATGAGAAGGTTGATAAGTACATCCAAGGTCTCAAGGGACAAACCCAAGTTTGTGTTGAACTTGAAGAACCCAAAGACCTAGACACTGCAATGAAAATTGCTGATAGGTTCAATGTCATTACCTATGACAACCACTTTGAGCAGAAGAGACTGCTATTCAATAACAACCCCAGGAGGGAGGAAACCAAAGTCAGAACTGGTGGACCTGCCCCCATGGATCTAGAAACCATTGATAAGAACAAGAAGAACAAGCTTATACCTGAGGAAAAGGAGCACCTCAAGAAGGCTGAAGCCTGCTTCTTTTGCCATCAGCCTGGCCACATTGCTACAAAATCTCCCAGGAAGACTACTGAACCCAAGAGAATTCTGGTCCTGTCTAAAGACACTCAAGGCCACCAAGTCAAACAAGAAGTTGTACTCAATTTCATATGAGTCAACCCCAAGGCCCAGATCCCTCAAGCACAATCAGAAAGAGCCATTGGTCTAGACCTTCAATCCATTCAACAAGTCACTATTTCTGCCCATGAAAAAAGGCTCATTCCAACTGTTCTTGCAGTCGAAATACCCAAAGAACATTATGCAAGAATTGCACCAAGATCTGGTCTCAGTGTCAAGCACTCACTGGATATTGGTACTGGAGTCATTGACCCTGACTTCTGAGGAGAGATGCAAGTTCTACTAGTTAACCACAAGGACCAACCTTATACCATCAATGAAGGTGACAGAATTGCATAACTCATCCTAGAGCAAGCTACTCTACCCACCATCAAGGAAGTCACCAAGCTGTCTCCAACCAAGCAAGATCAGAAGGGCTTTGGCAGCACTGATCAAGTTGCTAGCATAGCCGAGAACTGAGCCAACTCAATGCTCATCTTCAAAGGTCTAGTCAAAGGTCAAGAACTAGATGTTCTCATAGACAGCAGAGCTGTTGGAAACTTCATCAACAAGAACCTCATCAACAAACTCAAGATTCTCACTAAGCCAGCTAGCAAGAATAATGGAGTTGTTACTACTGATGGCACCACTCTGCCAATTGACTCAATTGCCACTAAACTTCCTCTCAAGATTCAGAAGTACTGGGAATGTTTAGATTTTGAAGTGGCACCCCTAGGAGATCATGATCTGATTTTAGGCAAACCCTGGCTTATATGACACAACCTACATATTGATTGGACCAAGAATGAAGTTACTCTGATTCAAGATGGAGCCAACATTACAATCAAGCCAGACAAGACTCAGACAAAAATGCCAATTGCCACTCTCTCAGCAATCCAGTTCAAGAAGGCCATCAAGAAAGCTACCTGTGCCTTTGTTGTACTGATCTGACCCAAGAAAGAAGACAAGAAGATATCAATCAGTGAAAGTGTCAAGCTACTGCTGAACAAGTACAAGGATGTCTTCCCTGACAAACTACCTGGTCTACCACCTCCAAGAGACCATGACCACGAAATCAAGCTGGTACCAGATGCAGCCATTCCTAAGAAAAAGATGTACTATATGTCACTACTTGTAATTGAAGCAGTCAAGAAGTAACTCAATGAACTTATCAAGTGAGGAGCCATTCAGTCAAGCAAGTTACCTTTTTGATCCCCAGTCTTATTCATCAAGAAGAAGGATGATATCTTGTGAATGTGCATAGACTACCATGCACTCAACGAGATTACTGTCAAGAATCATTACTCACTGCCACTCATCAACCAAATATTTGATCCTCTCAAGAATGCCAAATACTTCACCAAGCTTACCTTACCTCTGGGTATCACCAAATTCACATCAAACCAGAAGACATACCCAAGACAGCATTCATGATACCATTTGGACTCTACGAATTCCTAGTCATGGCCTTTGGTCTCACCAATGCACCAGCAACCTTCCAAGATCTCATGCAGACTGTCTTTAAGGATCAGCTCTATATCTTTGTACTTGTGTACATTGATGACATCCTGATCTTCAGTGGTACTGAAGAAGAACATCTCAAACATATTGAACAAGTCCTCAAGATCCTCCACAAACACAAGCTTTATGCAAAGCTCAAGAAGTGTGAGTTCTTCAAAAATCAAGTCGAATACCTTGGACACATTGTATCAGCCAAAGGAATTCAAGTTGACCCAAAGAAAATACAAGCTATTGAACAGTGGCCTGTATCAGCAAGTCTCACCAAACTTAGGTCCTTCCTTGGTCTGGTTGGATACTACCATCAATTTGTCAAGAACTTCTCTGGCATAGCAGAATCTTTAACAAATCTCCTGTGAAAGGAACCCAACTCTGACCACTATGTTCCCTACATCTGGGACACCTTCTGTCAACAAGCCTTTCAAGAACTCAAGAACTACCTAACCCATGCACCTGTCCTTAGAAACATGGACCCAAACTTGAAGTTCACTATTACTACTAATACATCCAACTTCACAATTCGTGCAGTCATCTTTCAAGATGAAGGTCAAGGACACAGACCCATTGCATTCAAGTTAAGGAAATTGTCCCCTGCAGAACAAAAGCTAGCCACTCATGAAAAGGAACTTCTGGCAATCATTCATATCCTTAAGACTTGGCAACACTACTTAGAAGGAGTTGAGTTTAATGTGATCACTGATCACAGGTCCCTTCAGTACATCAACACCCAGCCAACTCATTCCTGTCAACAAGCCAAGTGGAGTCAGTTACTTCAGACCTTTACCCCAAACATCATTTACAAGCCTGGCAAAACCCTAGTTGTACCAGATGTACTCTTAAGAATATCTGACCTCACCACCATTTTACAAGTCACCGTGGTATCTGAATTCCTTAACCAGATCAAGACAGCATACAAATAAGACTCTCTGGTTCTACAAAAGGACACCAAGGAATTCAAAGCAAGTATACCTTTAAGAATAACCTCATATACTATCAAGACAAGGTCTACATTCCCACTAACTGAGAACTATGATACAAGATCCTTCATGAACATCATGACTCCCTACTAGCTGGTCATCTTGGAACTGAGAAGACCATCAAGAACATTCAACAAGACTACTACTGGCCCAACATGCTCAAGGAAATCTAGGAGTATGTTCAAAGCTGTGATTTCTACCAAAGAAATAAGTCAAGCAATCAAACATCTGCTGGCCTTCTACAATCATTGCCAACCCTGACCAAGAAGTTTGAGCAAGTCACAATGGACTTCATTGTATAACTCCCACAAACCAAATCAGGCTATGATGCCATTGTTGTATTTGTAGACTGCCTGACCAAGATTACAATCACCAAGCCAACCACAACCAATGCCACTGCCCCTGAAATTACAAGAATCTTCTTCAAGTCTGTCTTCCACCAATATGGACTTCCCTGAGTAATTGTCAGCAACCATGACCCCAAATTCACAAGTCACTTCTGGCAAGTACTCTGGAACTCAAATCGCTATGTCCACTGCCTTCCACCCTCAAACTGATGGACAAACTGAGCAAATGAATAGAATACTTGAACAAATGCTCAGAAACTATATGTCTTGTGAGCAAGATGATTGGGACCACTACCTGACCTATGTCAAGTTTGCCTACAATAATGCAGTCCAATCATTTACTGGTCTTTCTCCTTTTCAGTTACTATATGGTCAAAATCCTGAGACCCCTGCAAGCCTAGTCTCATTCCAGCAATCCAGTCACACACAAGTCTCTACCACTCAGAACCTTATTGACAAAATTGATTTCCTTCTCAAGATCACTACCGCAAATCTGCAAAAGGCTCAACAACATCAAGCTAAGTATGCAGATAAGAAATGATGTGATGTCAGTCATACTATTGGAGATATGGTTTTACTCAAAGCCAACAACATCAAGGCCCAGTCTCAAGTCAACTGCCAGTTAGCCAAATTCCAGCCCAAGTACCTTGGACTCTTTGAGATCACCAAACAAGTCTCTATCTACTCCTACCATCTCAGTCTACTGTCAACCATACGAATACATCCAGTATTTCATATGTCACAACTCAAGGCCTGGAATCAGTCACCAGTACCCTGGCTGAATTCTGACACCCTCAGCACCAGTTATGATTGAAGACCACATTGAGTATGAAGTTGAGAAAATCTTAGACAAATGAGTCCAATACTGTCGCACAGAATACCTTGTCAAGTGGATGGGCTACCTTGAATATGATGCTACCTGGGAACCTACCACCAATCTCAAGAACTCCCTAGACCTCATTCAAGAGTTCAAGCTAAAAGGAGCTCATTGACTGCCTGTGAGGTTCTTCTCTTGGATAGTAGATGACATACTATACTGATTAGGTACATTATGCATTGGGGCACTCTAAGGGATACAGCATCAGCAACAAGATCCACAGAAGAACTCTGTAAACCCTGCAACTAATGAGTTTCAAACTAGTTTGCATCTGATCAAGATGATACTTTGGCCCTCACCTTATACAAGGATAGCCAGTCCTTGCCAATATGCCGATATATTTTGTTTGCATTTTCTTTTGGTTTTATTTTCTTGTATTACCTTCTGAATTCAATGAGGATATTGATTATTAAGGAGGGGGAGATATAACATTTTAGTATAGTTTATTTCTTTTCTTTGTCTTTCTAGTACTTTCCATAACCTTCCAGCACCTTCTGAATGATTAGAAATCCTCTCTTGGCACTAAGCCACAGCTAGAACATTCTTGTAACTTCCATTCCAGTCTTAGCTAGTCATGGAACTTTATGGAACATTGCAAATCTTTATTTGTCATCATTGCTGAGAATCTTTCTCTTAGCATTTCTATTGATTTCTCAGATCCTTCTGGATCCTTCTCTCAGATCTTGCATAAATATTCTCTCTGTTCTCTCAAATAAAGCTCAGAATATTTTCTCTCAGAAACCATAAGATCTTCCTGAACTCTTAGTAACTCTTCAAGCTACTTTATACTACCAGAATTAAGTCACTTCCTTATTTAAGAAACTAGAACCATTACACTACCCCAAGTTCTCATCAAACACTTTCTCTCCAGCAATCTGCTGAAAGCACCCAGTCGATCCTTATCCCAAAACTATCAACTCAATGGGTGAACACCTTATCTACTCCCCATTTAGTCCTCTCCATATCTCCCAGAGCACTCAGCCTCTCAATCTCCTCCTATCTACCCAGTCCACCACTGTGACCAGCTACTCCAGCTCCTCCATCAGACCAATCCGGGGTGGCATTCTGTACCATATTGAAATCCCCATCCAGGATATCCACCCCAGCCTCCATCAGAGATCTCTCTTCCAGCAGCCCTTCCAACCAGTCCACTCTCTTACTCTGGACTGCTGGACAGTAATATGATCTGACTACTATTGGGCCCCACCCTGGCCTCCTCCACATTCCCCAGACTGGATGGTCACTCCATCCCCCAATGTCCACCAGTTCCCCTTTACCCCTGCATAACATAATCCTGATACTTCCATCCTATTCAGCCACTCCACCTCATTCTCTAGTCCAATTCAACCTGTCCTCCTCCTCTTCACATCTCACATTCTGTAGCAGAAAAAGATCCACCTCCAATCCACATAGCCATTCAAATATGTTTCAATGTTGCCTCACACTCTGCAGCCCATTGACATTCAATGACAAAATGTTAGTTGTACTGTTCATAAGAAGAAATGTTTATATAAAGTATTGCAAGCCCAGCTCCTTCAAACTTCCAGCTCAATGTCCATCCTAGACAAGTCCAAGAGATACTCTGCTTCCACCTCATCCTCCTCAATCTCATTGCTTGCCAATGTATCTGTGATCTTCCTAGCATGCTCATCATCCTTCTCCTTGGCTTCTTCCCTGTAGTCTTTGCTAGTGCTCCCAAATGAATCAAATCAATTCGAATCAAATCAAATTGAGGGTCATTCAAATAGAATTGATTTGGGGATTTTTCAATTCGAATTAAATTCGAATCAAATCAAATTTGAATCGAATCAAGGGTCTGATTCGAACCCTATTTTTCAAAATGTAATAACTCGACGAATACATGTCCAAATTCAATGTTTTTAGCTTTTTAGATTCCCCTATATAAGAGGAATCTAACAAGCTAAAGATTATTGAATTTGGATGTGTATTTGTCAAGTTATTACATTTTGAAAAATAGGGTTCGAATCAGAACTCGAATCAAATTAGTCTTTGATTCAATTCAAAATGAATCAAATTGGACCTTTGATTCGATTCATTGGGAGCACTAGTCTTTGCAGACTGACTGCCACAGCTCTGCCCCATCCTTCATCAACCAACAGTCTTCCACCACTTGCCCAGCCTCCTTCCTCAACTTGGCTTCCCTCTTTGCATCTATCTTATACCCCTCCTCTGCCAACAAGATAACCATCACTTCCATCAACAGTTTGTTTAACACTCCCCTTCCTGCCAGAATTTTCTGCCGCTCCACCCCCCCCCCAGTACCCGAAAGTCTACCTCTGTAAGTTCATCTGCCACCAGGTCATTGAGAGTGGCCAGTAGTCATCCCACTCCCCAAATCCGACCAACACCTGGGGTCATGGGCCTCTTGCTCTCCTTGGGCCCACCTTCACTCTAATTATCCTCTCCCTCAGCTACCCCAGAATGCCCACCCTCCACCCCAACCACTAATCCTCCAAGTGCGACATCCGGAACTCCAAAACTCACATGTTGCATTCTCTTCATCACTACATCCTCCCTCTCATCCTCTTATTCCAGAATGCTCACCATAGTTTCTTCTGTTCTAGCCTGGTCTCTCTCTTCCTCATCCATATTACTGAAGAATTCCAGCTCATCTTCTCCAATAACCTTCCTCTGCCCAGAGGCATGCTGTGAGATCTCCAGGCCACTAGTGGATCCTGGTGGATGAACAATTCTGGCACTCATCTTCTTCTGAAAACTCACCAGAAGGTCCTTCTACATCTGCCTCCCCCACTCCCTCTCCCATGCCTTTTATCCACTTGCACCTTTCTGCCCTCAATCTCCTCCACTACTGTTGCATTCTCAAAGGCCTCTCAGGCTTTTGCCCTCTGCTCCACAGCTCCTTCCAGCTCCCACAACACTGTCAGTAGGTCCTCTTCCTCCTCCTCAGTCTCTCTCACCCTTGACACCTTGCACTCCCCTGGGCCCCACTTCAATGCCCTCAGCCAGTCACTTGCCCTCTCCATCACCTCCTTTCCAGCCACTCTCAGCCTCACCTCTACATCCCCTGTCCTAAAAGTCATCCCTTCCTACATCTGAAATCCAATATTCACAACATCCCCATACTCCTTCATCACCTCATTGACCCTGCCCCTCATCTCCTCCACTGACACCATAGGGACCCCTTTGACTACCAGGTGTACCACCCTCAGGTCCCAGAACAAGCACCTCAACATTGGAACTGCAACCTCACCCACAGTGATCCCCTTTAACAGAGCCTCCACCAGATGTTTCTCCTCCACAAATCTAACCTCAACTCCCTCCAGCCCCTTCAAGAACTTTACCAATACAACATCTACCAGCTGCTTCCCCAGTAACCCCAGAACCATCTTGGTCATCACCACCAGGCCCCAGAAGCTCACCATGACTGCAAATTCAGAGATTGACTTCTTGAGCAATGGTACCACCACCAGTCCCATTACACCATCCAACAGATTGTCCCTGCACACCAGCCCCGATCTCCCCTGGCTTCACTTATTGCCATCAGCAGTCACATCTGGATTTTTTTCCAGATTGGCTGTCACACTACCATCAGCAGTCCCAGCCACAATACCAGTTACTCCTCCCCCAGCCCCCACCTTCCCCCCCCCAGAGAGTACTCCTCCAGTGCTTCCAGACTTCTCCTTCCTCTTGCCCACAGTCTTCTAACCTTCTGTCCTCTCTCCCCCTCCACCATTCTTTACAGCCACCACAAAGCTCACCACTCTGCCCTCCCCAGACTTCTTACTCAACTCCTGCCCCCCTCCTACTCCTCCACCCATTGATGGTCCAAAGAACCCTGGCCCCAATTCTATCCCTCCCTTGCCATACTGCCATTTGAAGGCTGGTCCATCTTCCACACCAGTATACTTGTCTGTGCCTTGCTTGATCACCATTGCCTTAAAAGTTTTCTCAATAAAATTATAAAAAGTTTGTCAAAAGTATGTGTGGGAATTTGTGTAACATGAAAGTTAGCAGAGAGAGGTGTGTATATCACTAAAGTATCTAATCAATCTAAAAGAGTAATAATGATTCAAACCTACAAAATGCCTACTTTATTTAAAAAACCATGGTCTCACTTCAAAAACAAGTATAATTTGATCATATAATAACCCCTGAACATCATACAAACTACCAGTCAGATTGCTATTCTATCTGCCTACTAAGTCTCAAGATTTGTATCTTTGAAGCTATTAAGATAGCTATTGGATGCTCTGATATCACAAAATATTAGAACTTCTATACTTAAGACCTAAGTCATTTTATTAACTATTGTTACATTATAGTACAACAACTTAAGAATATATAACAAATTAACTGATCCTTTAATATGACTATGAAATTGAATACCATCTTAAAGATCTTATAAATGAAATTCTAACTACTAACTAGCTAATCAAGCAAGCTCTTCAAATCCATAAAATCTTCTGCTATACTCCATATACTCTATAGGCTATAGTATATCTCTATAGTATTACTTCTTAAAACATTATCTATCTAACTACTGTGATGGACCACAAGAACATACCACCCGAATTATTGCCAGATGACAAGCCAGATGACGCGAACAAACCAGATGACATGAACACTCAGCATAGTAACCAGCCCAGCAACCATTGCCGTGGAAATTGTATAAATAACCAGATAACCAAAGGAGGGAATAATGTGGACAGTGGCTGTCTGCTGGACAGTGGCTGTCCGCCCAAACACATCATAAATAGCAATCTATACTTAGCCAGATAGCAACCAGATAGCAACCACAATGTATAAAATACCCCAGAGACAAGAGTGAATAAACCTCGGTCCGAAATTGAAACCAAAAGCAAAAGACAAGTCTACCTGCCAAACACACTTAGGAGAAACGCCTGCCAAAAGCCCCTTGGTCCTAAAGGAATTGGATTGCAATACTTAGGAGATACGCCTGCCGACGAGCCACTGTTAAAAGGAGATTGTGAGCAACTGGTACCTCATTTCCACTCTGGTCCACTTTCCAATACAAAGAAGAAGTTAGAGAAGTCCGCCGTTTTTGGTTCGCTTGCCAGATAAGCCTGAAGTTTGCCGTTTTTCAAGAAGTCCGCCACGTTTTAGTCCGCCGATCCGCCGCATTCCGCCGATCTGCATCGATTGTCCGCATCGTTCAGTCCGCATCGTTCTATATTTCGCCTGCCGATCTGCCGCGCTTCGCAGAATCTGCCTCGTTCCAACCGTCTCATTCTACCCGCATCGTCCGCTCAACCGCATCGTCCGAAGACTGCGCCCGAGAAGTCCGCCGCATTTAGTTCGTCCGCCAGAAAAGGAACCCGATCGCCGGTCTCCCGAATTAGCATACAAGTTCACCG
>RQIL01001976.1:0-13520 GCA_003951145.1 Jimgerdemannia lactiflua
ATGTTTTTATTTTATTTTTGTAGGTAAATTTGTCTGTGATATAATCTAAGAGTTAAAGATATTATTCTCATATAGCTATTGTAACGTAGCGGACGCTAAACTTAGCAAGTACATCAGATTTCTTTATCTTGAATTTTTGTCTTCTTGACTCCCAGAGTCAGTGGTTCCATGAGGCCAAATGTGTCAAAGAGGTAATCTCGAAAGTCTCTTTATTGGTATACTTGTTCTTTATGCTAACACTTTCGATCTGAGGTTTATTTACTTGAAGATACTGGGTTATTTATACAAGTTTTGCTAGTTATGGGTGGCTAAGTTATGACTACGTTTTCTGTGAGTCACTTTACAACTGTAAATCCTCTATATCTGCTAAGATCTTTATGATCATAAGGGATTTACATCTGTAGAATTTCTACAGTTGCTAAAGTTTCTACAGTTGTAGAAATGACTGCTATACTATATTGGGAATCAGATTTATATGCTGCAATCAAATGTCTATTCTCCTGATTCTTGTTACTATTTTGGGTCAACCATCACAACTTCCTCCTGAATAGGTGATTCATCTCTGAAATACCTTATTCACTCGAATTCCCAAGCTTCAACTATCTGAATCTTCTTATATTGCGCAATCTGTGCCATCACATTCTCCTAATATTGTCTTCTAACCTGGCTGAAATCTCCTGGTAGTACTCCTTGGAACTGGGCTAGGGCTTGTTCGTCATCCTTGAATAGTTGGTGTATCCTGGTAGCAATCAGGATCTGTATGTGAGAGAGCTGATACTCATGGATCCAGTCTTCTCCATCCATAGCTGATTTCGAATTTAGCAGTTTTCCCAACTTGAAATATTCCTGGAACTCGGTTCTGTTTTGATAGGTCTTGAAGTGTGAGATTTGGGACAAGTGTGTGTTTACTATACTCTGAATGCTATCAAAGGATTCGTCCATTGTAGGTAGTTCTGTGGAGCACCACTGTCTTTCTATGGCTCTTTGGGCAGCACTAGTGATCTTGAGGGCTATAGCTGTACTCCGTTGATTTGCCATAGTACTTCTTGAGCCAGTTCCGGTGGATGGTTGCAGGGATGATTGTGCCTGTGGGCTTTCGTAGCCGAAAGGTAGTCCCTTTTATATCTTGCATCAGGTAAGGTTCTTCCCACTTGGGCTCCAGTTTTCTTAACCAGGAAGCTTCTACCATGTTCCGGTACACTAGGACTTTGTCTCCTATCTTGATAATCTCCAGGGGCTTGTGAGTTTTTTCTGCATTGTTCCGCTGAAGTGCCTGCGCCTTGATGATATAATCCTCTGCCTTTTTCCTAATTTGATGCAATCTCTCTATCTCTGTGTCCACATGCTTCCAGATTGCTTCATTGTTTGCTGACAAACTTCCACTAGAACTTTCTTCTCCGAATAGCATTTCTCGTGGTGTAAAATGGGTGCTTTGTGATCGTATATCTCACAGAGTAGATAATGCTATTGGAAGATAGTGGTCCCAGTTTCCATATTCATTACAGATCTTGGCAATGATATTCTTGAGGGTCTTATTAGTTCATTCTGCCTATCAATTTCCTTGTGGGTGATAGGCTGTAGTCTTGATATGTTGGATCTTGTACTTTTTTTAGAGGATTTCATAGAACTGGTTGACAAATTCTGTCCCTCTGTCTGTAGTAACTTGCTTCGGAATCTTGAATCGGCAGATGATTTCTCTGTGCAAGAAATCGGCAATTGATTGTGCATTGGCTTCCTTGAGGGGTCCGGCCTCTACCCATTTTGTAAAGAGGTCTACGATTATGATGACATATTGGTTGCCTGTTAACATCAGGGGTAGAGGACCGATGACATCTATTGTGATGTGAGCAAATGGTATTGGCTCAAATGTCTGCTGATCCGGGGGCTTGATTCTGTTGGTCTTGTTTCTGCTTCTGGTATTTGTCACAGGTCCTGACAAATTGTCTGATATCTTCTTCCATTCCTGGCCACCACATGGTTCTTTTTGCTTTATCATGTGTGTTGGTTTCTCCTACGTGGCCTTGCTTATGTACTTTCTTCATCACCTGATTCTTCTGATGCTCGGGAATGACTAATTGCTGTCCTTTCTTGAGTATTTCTCCATCTGTTTTGAATTGTTTCCATGTCTGATTAATAATTGTTTTTGTCCATTCTTCCAGATGCGGGAGCATCTTTTGCTGCTCCAAGTAGCTGATGATTCCATAGTACAGCTCCTTATTCATGATGATTGTATGGGGGTTGGGTCCTTCAGGGCATCTGTGAGAGGGTATCAGCATTAGCATTTGTTCTTCCAGGGTGGTGGGTGATTGTGGCATCGTAGGCTTGCAGCTTCATGATCCATTGGGCATAGATTCCTTTTGGCTCACTGGTGGTGAGCAACCAGGTGAGTGCCGAGTGGTCTGTCTGGATAGTAAAGTGTCTTCCAGCCAAGTAGTAGTGGAATTTTTCTATGGCCCAAATGACTGCAAGACATTCCAGCTTGTATGATTCATAGGATTGCTCAGCTCCATGGGTACCCCTGCTGAGATAGGCCACCACGTATTCGGCACCATTCTTTTTCTGGGCGAGAACAGCTCCAAGTCACATTGCACTGGCATCTGTTTGCAGAATAAACTCTTGAGTCCAGTCAGGTCTTCTCAGGATTGGGGCTTGGGTCAACCTGGTCTTGAGTTTATTGAAGGCTAGTTGCTGCTGTTGTGTCCACTGAAATCCGACCTCTTTTCTGAATAGGTCATAAATGGGACTGGCAATGTAGGAGAATCTTCGAATGAATCTTCTGTAGTAGGATGCAAGACCCATAAAGGCTCGGGCTTTGGTGATGCTGGTAGGTACTGGATATACTGCTACTGCTTTGATTTTTGTGGGATCAGTGTGTGTTCCTTCATAATTAATGATATGTCCGAGGTATGCAATTTCTTCTTCTCCAAATTTGCATTTTTTGGGCTTGATATAGAGGCCATGTTTGCAGAGCCTTCTGAAGATTTCCTTGATATGTTCCAAGTGTTCCTTGGCTGTCCGGCTGAAGATGATCACATCATCCATGTATACCATCATCCATTTTTCCATAATATCTCTGAAGATGCTATTCATCATTCACTGAAAACTTGCTGGTGCATTGCACATTCCAAAGAGCATGCAGAGGTAGACATAAGTTCCATTGGGGGTTATGAAAGCTGATCTTTTGCTGGCTTCAGATGTAAGGCCGATTTAATAAAATCCTGAGAATAGATCCAGAGTGGTGTAGAATCATGCTTCATTTCCCAGTATGATGAGGATGTCACCGATATTGGGCAATGGTTGTCTGTCCTTTTCTGTAACTTCATTGAGTCTTCGGTAGTCTGTGCAGAGCCTTGGTGCGAATTCTTCTGGTCGGCTTCCTTTTTTTGGTGCTAGAACAATAGGTGATGACCAGGGGCTACTAGCCTCTTTAATGATACCAGATTCCTCCATCTCCTTGATTTCCATCTTGAGCCATCCCCTGTATGCTGGTGGAATAGGGCGGGCCTTCTGATAGATTGGCTTTGTATCTCCTGTGTTGACATCATGATAGAATAGGGGCTCCTTGGTCTTGATATCCTTGAAGTCTGTGGCCAGTACATCTTTGAATGTATGCAAGAGATCTGCTAATTCTTTCCTGAGGGAGAATCTTCTTCCAATTATATAGATGTGTTTGTCTTGGCTCTCTTCCTTCTTGTGCTCTAGTTCAGTAATCTTGGTTGCTATAAAGACTCCTCTTCCCGTAGAGCCGAATCCAGCTCTTCCTCGCTCTGTTTTCCTGATGTTGGAGACTTCTTTGATTCTTGGATTAAGGACAGGTAGGATGAGCATTTGTGCCAGCCGATCCTTCTTCCTTACTTCGAATGGAATTGTTGGGTTGTGATTCCTTGCAAGGAGGAGGATTTCTCCTGTGTAGTCTGAGTCGATGACTCCTCCTTCTATAGATATTTCACTTTTTGCCAAGCTGCTTCTTGTCTTGAGGATTCTGACATGGTTTGGTGGGATGGTTACTTCAATTCCTGTTCCGAGGATGGTGGTGGTCTGTGGTTCGAGGATTGTATGGGTGGTGGTAGATAGATCCATTCCAGCTGCATTTTCCGATTTGTACTGAGGCATGACTGCGTCAGGGTGGATTCTTCGTATTTTGACTGTGATATCTTCCTCCTCATCTTCACTATCGTCCGATAGTTCTGGTGGTCCATCCTCGGATTCCTTCTGATTCTTTTTTGGCCTGTTGGTAATCTTCTTTACTTCAATGATGCAGGAATAGCAGTGATCCAAGTGTTGGGCACAGTACATTCCTTCACCATGGGGGCACCTTTCTTGTGGAGCATATCCATCTGCGATTCTTGTATACCATTCTTCGTCTGATAGCTGCTTACCTTTTTCTTTCCTTGTAGTGACCATATAGGCCTCTTTCTCTTGTTCTTCCTCCATCTCGGGGCGGACTCCTTTGTGGACATTGATGGGAATTCTGATCTTCCTGCCTCGATAGACAATCTGCATCTTCTGAGCACTGAGATCAATCATTGCCTTGGCTTTATGGAGCCATTGATTGCTGATGAGGATATCATAGTTGGTTGCATTGGTGACGATGATGTCTACTGGGATAGTGGCTTCTCCGAACTTGATTGGAACATCCCGGATCTTTCCCAAGGGTGTTGCTCGTGTTCTATCAGCTGTGACAAATACCAATTTGGTAGCTTCTTCAATTTCCCAACCCAAATGGTCTACTGCCTTCTTAGTAATGAGACATCCTCCAGCTCCAGTATCAATGATGGCTTCAAAGACTCGGTCTTCAATCTGGCAAGTGGCATAAGCTGATGTTTTCTGATTGTCTTCACTCTCCTCATCTGAGTCTTCTTGTGCGTTGTTGGCTTCCATTATTCTCCAGCCTTGGTCCTTGCCGATATCTAAGATTCCTGTCCTCATTTGTTGTCTAAAAGTCAGAATTTCTGCAAGTTGACCAAAGGTTGCATTGACTTTTTGGTCTTTGAGATCCTTGAAGATATTGTACTTGAAGGTCTTGGTCTTGCGCAACTTCTGCTCCTTCTTTCCCTCACTTGATGGTATGGTGTTTTGGATGATATCTTCTACTGCCTGTTCTAGCTCGGTATCCTGTTCCAGCTCCATGTCCTGGTCAGCCTTGCTTGGCTGCATCTCTTTTTCGATGGCCACTTCTGACCTCTTTGTTTATGCTTGAGTCTTCTTTGGAGGCCTCCCCACTGGCTTCTTGTAAGGAGTAGCTTGGTTGTCCTTCTTGCTTGAGGTGGCAGGATAAGCTTCACATTCTTTCTGCTCTTCCTCTGATTCTCCAATTTCCTCGAAGGTGATAGTGTTTGCCTGTTCTCGATTCCTAGCTGCATTGCTTAGCTGGGCCTTGCACTTGCTCTCTGCCATGCATTCTGAGGCATAATGGCCTTCTTCCTTACAATTGTAGCACATTATGGATCATCTTTCATTCGTGGCAGCAAACTTCAGCACTGGTTGTCTTTTGAACTCTTTGACTACATCACTGAGATGTGTGGTCATTTCTGCAAACTGTTTGGCCAGTTCCTCCATTGGGTTGGCCTTCCTTTGTTCTTGTTGTAGTGGTTGTTGTTGTTGAGTATTCCAGTTGACTATGGCAGTTGGGACTATGTGGTTGTTCCTTGGTTTCATTTTTACTCCAGTTATTCTTTCCATCGTATGTCCTTGTGGGTGTCTGGTGGTCCAGTATCTTTGAGCATAGGCAACTTTCTGTGTTAAGTCCAGTGCCATTGGGGTGGATCTGATGGCTAGGGCGATTTCTTGGTAGATACCTTTCATAAGGGTATTTTCAGCCACTTGGTCTTGAACTGCATCAGGATAGTCAGCCAGGACTATTTGATGCCAGATCCTTGTTTCAGTCTTCAGACATTCCTTGACAAATGGTATTCAATTGATCCTTGAGAGCTTATTTGATTTCATCAGTATAGTAGGCATTTTAGAGCCAAGCTTTCATGGCTAACAGTATTGCCAGGGCATCAGCTCCTGCATGGTTGACTGCAGTGAAGGCGGTTCTTGCTGGGCCTCGAAGGCTTACAGGGAGTAGGGCTACTTGTTGTGCTGGTGTTAAGGTCCTAACAGCAGCGTATTGCTCGAAATCATCAATGAAAGTGATGATTGATTCATCGGAGGTATATCCATGGAATACGGGTAGTCTCATATCCATTCTGTCTGGTAAGGTTGTGTGGGTTCTTGTGGCAGTTGTTCATTGTTCAGCTTGAAAGTGAGGGATTCATCTTGAATCACCAGCCAATGGACACCAAGTTGTATCATAGCAGACGCTAAACTTAGCAAGTATGTCAGATTTCTTTATCTTGAATTTTTGTCTTCTTGACTCCCAGAGTCAGTGGTTCTGTGAGGCCAAATATGTCAAAGAGGTAATCCCGAAAGTTCCTTTATCGGTATACTTATTCTTTATGCTAACACTTTCAATCTGAGGTTTATTCACTCGAAGATACTGGGTTATTTATACAAGTTTTGCTAGTTATGGGTGGCTAAGTTATGACTACGTTTTCTGTAAGTCACTTTACAACTGTAAATCCTCTATATCTGCTAAAATCTCTATGATCGTAAGAGATTTACATCTGTAGAATTTCTACAGTTGCTAAAGTTTCTACAGTTGTAGAAATGACTGCTATACTATATTGGGAATCAGATTTATATGCCACGATCAAATGTCTATTCCCCTGATTCTTGTTACTATTTTGGGTCAACTGTCACACTATATATTATTATTATAGTACTCTTATAGATTAAAGTTATTTATAAGATCTATCTTAATTTGACTTATTAATTAATTGTTAAAACTTTTAATTTTCATAAAAATAATTTCTTTTATAGATCTTAATAATAGTATAGCAAGTAGCCCTACTCTCTATAAGTCTTTGAGGCTCAGTAAGAACTGTATTCACTATAGTCAATCATATAGGAGCTGATGAAATAGCAAGACTAGCAGCTATAAAGATCTAGCTCCAAAATACCTACTATATTGATGAGATCAAACATGCTCTCAAAGATTAATTAAACACTATATATCTACTAAGGAATGTTTGAAGATCCAAATATATCATATACAAGGATCTGATATTAGATAGTTCTCATCAACTACTTTGATATAGTCTAAGACCAAGTGGCTAAAAATATCTTTATGAAAGATATTTACTAAGAAATTCCTTTAGCTATCTGATCCACTTCAGTAGTACTAGATCTGGTACAGAAAGTTACCTATGTCCAAAGGTACTAGACTGTCAGATATCTATAAGGCTATACAATGGAGAGAATAACTAGAGTAAAAATCAAATAAATACTAAGAATCATCTATACTAGAACCATACTCACCAAGACTCAAAGAGCTCTATTATAGATACTAAAAAATCTATACTGGTACTTGATGCCCATAGTTGGCCAACTCTCTATATAGTCCATGATATACTAAGATGATATTTTGTTGATAATAACAAAGAGAGAAAAGTACCATACTAATATGAGTATACTCTAGATGTAACTAAAGGTACTAGAAACTAGGGGGGCCTGGGCCTGGTGGACTTCTTGAAGTATCTGCACTGCCTTCATGCCTGGTGGTTGAAGAGAATGGTAATGCTGAAAGGAGGTGAATGGGTCTCACTAATACAGAAGGTGTGAGAGGCAAGGTATGCCCCCCAGGGGTCTTCTGAAGACTTTTTAGTATTGGTGGAAGGAGGAGGAAGTAGAAGACTTTAGCATAGGGGGTTCTGGTGAGGGGTGGTTGAGAGAGTGCATAGAATTAGTATTGGGTGGGAGGGCCATGCTGTGGTGGAGCAGTAGGGGGGAGGGAGGTGGCAGTACCATAGACTGCTACTGAGTGGGGTGCCAGCTATAAACTTTGATTTGGGAGATGGAGTGGAAAATCAGAGTGATATAGAGCAGGATCTTTAGCTGGAGGGATAGCAGTGAGTGGGGATCAGAGAGGAGTGGAACTGGAGGGGGCTGTGGATCTGGAGTATAGAGATGAAGAAATAACTACTCTCCAAGTTTTAGGTGATATAGTGGAGGGTGCTGAGGCGAAATTTGATATTGAACTTCAGATCAGGTCATCTGGTTCTGGGAGGGGCCTTCAAGTGTGAGAAGTGTTAAGGAGTAGGGCAGGAGGGGGGGGGGTGGTGCAGACCCCAAAACATTGGCTTAGAGAGTGCAAGGTGCTAGATGGGTTCTGGGAGGTGGTGGGAGATAGATTGGGTGGGTGCTATAGGAGTTATGGAATTAGTCACTAAGAGGTATTGCAGAAGAGAATACTGGGAGGTATTAGTGATGAATGGCTCACACTGGGGTGGGCTTTGGTGGTATGGGTAGGGCTTATGGGTCACTAGCAGGCAGTGTTTAAGGAGAGCAGACTGATATCAATGGAGGAGAAGATGGTAAGGTGGGAGGGATTACTAGTTAACTTGCTGTCAGAGTGGCAGAAAGGGTGGGGCCCACAGGGGGGTCACTGTTAGAAATTGGTGGAGACTATATATAATAAGAGTGAGGGAAGGGTATAAGTTATGAGTAGGGAGGTTGTGTTTATAAGGATAGGGGTAGGAGAGTAGGTGATAGAGGGAGTGAGATAGGGTAGAGTTGGGAAGAGGCTATCAGTGTAGTATGAGGACACCTTCAATGTCATAGATAGTTAATAAATGGGGCTACAGCCTATTTAAAATAATTGTTGTGAACTTAGGAGGAATAGAAAAAGAAGAGCGATGTTTTTATTGATCACCCAATGTTACACGCTTTTACACGATTATTGATAATGTCACTCCAACGCCACTGCGCCACAAATTATCTATATCGAGTTGTAACCTGTAATCTCAACACTCCCACTCAACGAGATAAAGCCAAGCTAAGCTAAGCAAAACAAAACATTACCAATGGGGTGCTGTCTAGATGACCTAAAAAGGTCGAAATTCCCCGCTTATAAGTATGAAAATAGGTAAAAGAAGTAGTGAAAAATGGAAATCCTGAGCAATGTTATAGGTTTCCATCACAAATATTTGCCATAACACTCATTCTACCTGTCGTTTGCCGTAATTTGCTCGCTGCCCGTCGTTATACCCATTCCTTGTACGCAAAAGTCGAACTTTGCCTTTGGAAGGGCCTTTGTTAGCGAATCTGCCGCCATTTTCTCCGTAGGGATGTATAGCAGGCGTATAGCCTTGTTTTCAATGCACTCTCATATGTAATGGTACTGTATATCGATATGCTTGGTCCTTGCATGATGTATAGGGTTCTTTGCCAAAGCAATGGTGGATTGGTTATCCTGTCGTATAGTCGTAGATCCTTGAGTGAATCCCAGATCCTTTAGTAGTTCACAAAGCCAGATGGCTTCCTTCATCGCCGTTGATAATGCTTGATATTCCGCTTGCGTAGACGACATCGCCACTGATGATTGCTTACAAGTTTGCTATGAAATGGCTCCACCATCATCGAGATAGAAGAAGTATCCTGTCGTAGACCTTCTGTCATCCAAGTCTCCAGCCCAATCAGCATCACACGCACCAGAAAGGTTTACCGTAATGGTACTCCCGCTTACTCCTTTATCATCCAGATTGAGCATATAACTCTTTGTGCCTTTAATGTACCTGAATATGCGCTTGATTGCCATCCAATGCGAGTTGTCGTAGCACGATGCATATTGCGCCACTTTGTTGATTGTGTATGATAGGTCGGGTCTCGTCCTGAGCATCAGATACATAAGGGATCCTACTGCTTGTCAATAGGGAATGTCTTTGTCATCTTCGTCAGGTGTATCAGACTTCTTTAGTCTCACAGACGTCTCCATCGATGTTCCGACTGGCTTGCACTCGCTCATGCCGAATCGCTCGAGTATTGTCTAAATGTAGACTTCTTGGCTTAGGTGTATAGTACACGCGCTCCTGTCACGTATGATGGATATCTCCAAAAGGAAAGACGCATCACCCAAATCTGTCATCTTGAACTTCTTGCGTAGTGCTGCCTTTACTTCGTTAATCTCATTTATTGTTCCGACCAGAATGATATCATCGACCCAAATTCCCAGGTATACTGTTCCTAAGGATGTATAACGAGTGTATATACATGGGTCTGCTTTGCATCATTTGAACCCGTTCTCTTCTATGAGATAATCGTCAATCTTTTGATTCCACAGCCTTGCCACCTATTTTATGCCATAGAGGCCTTTGCGTAGTCTGCATACTAACTCCTTCTCATTGTCATAGAGTTTGTATCCTTGTGGTTGAAGAATGTATAGTTCGGTATCCACATCTCCATTTAGAAAGACTGTCTTAACATCCATTTGATATATCTCATAGTCATATTTAGCTCTGATCGCAAGAAGTATTCTAAGTGAAGTAAGCTTAAATACCGGGGAAAAGGTCTCGTCATAGTCGACCCCAAAGTCTTGTGAATACCCCTTTGCCACAAATCGGGCCTTGTATTGCTCTATGCTGCCATTGCTATCGTGCTTGATTTTATACACCCATCGGGATCCTATGGCTTGCTGATTTGCTGGAAGAGGGACCAAGTCCCATGTATCGTTCTCGATGAGTGAATTATACTCCTCGTCCATAGCCTTTTTCCACTCCTTTTTATCACTCGAATGAATGGCTTCGTTGTAGTGTGCCGGCTCACCAGTCATTGCTATATAAGCGCATTCGCAGGCATAGTTCACATGATGTTATTTGCGACAAGATAACTTGGGTGGGTCCCAGTAATTTCCCAGATCCGCTTGGACTTCATTATCTATCCCAGATTTGCACTTTTTCTTGCCCTTCGGAGGAATGTCTTCTTCTTCATTATCATCTGCAATCTCCGTAATTCTCGGTTCAGGGGGTCTCATAGGTACTTGCGCTGTTGATCTCGTTGGCATAGGTTGTACCGTTGTTGCCGGAATTGTTGGTGTAGTTTTCGCACTCACCGTTGGCATAATTCCACTCGCCGTTGGTGTAGTTCCACTCACCGTTGGATTGGTCACTGGTATAGGAATTTCCATGCAAATTTCCCTTACTTTTTCTTTGAACTGAACGTCACGAGAGATGACTATACCGCGCTTTTGCGTATTCCACAACCTATATGCTGATCTGTCATATCCAAGAAATATATATTTATCTGCTTTAGGCTCGAATTTTCCTCTATTTCCACCTTTATCCAATACGTAAGCCTCGCTTCCAAATGTCCGTAAGTGTGAGATGTCGGGCTTGGATCTGCTCCACAGTTCTTCAGGTATAAGGTTATCATCCTTAGACTGTACATCACTTTCTTTACTTAAGGCTCGAGAAATGCATCGATTGCGTATATATACCGCCGTATTCAATGCTTCGGCCCAGAAGGATTGCGGTAAACTAGCTGCATTCATTATCATTCAGGCCATCTCGATGATTGTTCGATTGAACTGTTCCGCCATGCCATTTTGTTGTGGAGTATAGGGAGCCATTCTAGTATGTCATATTCTGTGCTCTTTTAAGAATTGTTTAAAGAACTTGTTTACATATTCTGTCCCATTATCCGAGTGTAGTATCCCTATCCGACGTTTCGTATCATTCTCCATACTCGCCTTGAATTCTTTGAATTTTTCAAATGCTTTGCTCTTTGCTGAGAGGAAGTATACATGAGCCTTACGAGTATAGTCGTCTATGAAAGTAATGAAATACTTCTTCCTGGAATGTGATGATGTACGCATGGGACTGCAGATGTCCATATGTATAAGATCGAGTATGCCGCTCACTCGTTTCATCTGTTCCTGAAAAGACCTTCGAGAAGCCTTATTCGCCGCGCAGTCATCGCAAAAGAAATTCAGAGATATACAGTTCGGCAATCCTTTCACCGAGCTATTCCTTATCATCCGTTCTAAGCTTGTCTGGCTGATGTGTCCTAACCATTCGTGCCATATGCGCCAGGTGTCGTTTGTCATTGTGGAGTGTGCCGATGTACCATTCGGCGAACCGTCGATTGCATAAAGATTTCCTCTTTTCGATGCATACATTAATTCCTTATTGTTCTTTAGATCGATTACCGTTACTCCATTCAGGCATATGTTTACTCCTTTGTCTCCTCGGGCCATCATTCGTCCTATCGAGAAGAGATTTTTGCCTATATCCGGAGCGTATAGTATGTCTGCAAAGGTGCCTGAGGGTTCTTTGACCTTTCCATGTAGGTGTATACCGACATTTCCTTTGCCCTGAATGTAGATAACATTGTTGTCGACTAGTTTGATAGGTACGGGATGCTCAAACTTCTTGTACGTAGAGAACCATTCATGGTGCACCGTCATATGTTGTGTTGCACTGGAATCCATGAGCCAAACTTCTTCGCTGCACACGTTAGCGCTTGTGCTTACGTTTGCATGTTGACAGCTCTCTACTTCCGCGAAAAACATCCCGTCACCGCTCTGATTGTTGGTGTCCACAACATTTGCCTGACCATGTTGGTCTCCCTTTTCTTTCTTCTTTAGATTGCAGTCTTGGACGCGATGTCCCGGCTTATCACAGTAGAAGCACTTACCGCCAAACTTGGCGTGTTGACCATTTCGTTGACCTCATCCTTTACTTGGCTTTCCTTTGCCTCGACCATGCGTGCCATAGAATGCTTTCTCGTCATAGTCTTCATTTGCACCATTGTTCTGCCTCGATTCATCGTTTAATAGGCTTGTGATGACATACTTGTAGTCCGAAAGTTTATCGGATTCCTGCATAGTGGATATGACCATATTATACATGTCTGGAAGGCCTCGTATAAGGGCCAGGACCTTGTCTTCCTCCCTGATGAGGTCCGCTGATGTAGAAAGCAAGTTCACCTGATTCGTCAGATCGTTGACGTGGTTGGCATATTCTTGAATGCTCTCCTTGGGCTTCATCCATAGAGTAAATAATTGTCCCTTCAGGTGGAATCTGTTGGATGCAGATGCTTGTTGATGGTGATCGCATAGAGTCTCCCAGGCTTCGTTTGCCATCGTAGCATTCATAACAAGTTTCATTTGCTCATTCGATAGAGTGAATGTGATCTCCCTCAATGCCTTGCGATCTTTCACTGGGTCGTATCTCGTTATCTGCGCCTGTGGCTTCCAATAGTTCTCTAGACCACATTCCTCCAAGAGGTTCCTCATATGGTATGCCCATATGGCATAATCCTTACCGTCGAAGACAGGAATCGTCCTTCTTGTCATTATAGCCACCACCAGAGGGACTGTGGTACCCACGCCGGTACCCATTCCGCTTGTGTTACTTGCCAGGCTTGGCGCCACAGTACTTGAGCTTGGGCTTCCTGGGTTTGACATCTTCGTACGTTATAGTATAGCATATACTAAAGAGGTGTATATTATCCGCTAATCGGGGCTCATAACCTTTGTTGTGAACTTAGGAGGAATAGAAAAAGAAGAGCGATGTTTTTATTGATCACCCAATGTTACATGCTTTTACACGATTATTGATGATGTCACTCCAACACTACTGCACCACAAATTATCTATATCGAGTTGTAACCTGTAATCTCAACAATAATAATAAAAAAAA
>RQIL01001987.1:0-13506 GCA_003951145.1 Jimgerdemannia lactiflua
GTCCCAGCTAATATATATACTTGCTAAGCTTAGTATCTGCTATATTATATTATATAAGAAATATAGATAGACATACTTTGAAGACTTTAGTTTATATCAATTAGTTCAAGATATATTGTGATATCTACAATCGACCATGTCCGAATTTGGAGTACTCTGTGACTGCTAGGATCAGATAACATTATGGCATAATAACCTATGACCAGCCTAAACCATCAAGTGATTGCACCAAAAGGAGACAAGATTATCCAAGCCAAAATGAAGACCACATTATTTAAAGGACCCAGCCTCAGCCCCAAGAACTGCCACCAAAGAACAAGTACTCTACATACAATGCCTCCCACCCACCATTCCAACCAGACTTCTTACTGCTCTACCCCTCTGCCTAGTTTCAAGACCATTGTCCTCAATGCCATCAAGCAGGCTATCTGGCACCCGGATACCTCGGACCATCTGAACTTCTATACCGAAGACCTAGGACACTTTATCAACTACCGGTACATCATGACCCAGCAGCATAAGGACACAACTGACTGGATGACTCTCTGGCACAACTATGAGATTGGCCACCGCCTCCACAATGAGACCCAAGAAAACGACTGGGAAGACCTTGCTGCCGAATTATTAACTACCAGATGGCTTATCAAGAGAGCCCTCCATATCCACCAAATCTTTCGCCATGTTCCCTGGGCTATCGCACACTTACAAGAAGTAACTGTTAGGAATATTGTCCACCTCACTACTGAAGAAGTCAACTGGGTGGAATCCAAAGTAGCTGATTACATTGGAAGCAACCACATCGCAGTGGGAAGCCAACAAACTGAACCCACTTTGCCAGGTTTCCATACTACACCCCTCTGAGACAACTACCAAGGTCACCTCATGAGCCTCATGGAGATATTCGAAGGACCACCCATTACCATGTAAATGCCTGCTGGAGCCACACCTGCTACCCACTACCCTGTTAACCTCAATTTGCATTACATCATTTGGGAGCCAAATCAAGAAGAGGCTCAAGAAGTCCCTATCTTCGAAGAGAAGGAGGTTGAAGAACCCACACATTCAGACCCCACTCCTGAAGCAGCCCCATCTGACACCGAAATGGATGAGTCCTCAGAAGAAGAAGAAAAGCAGCAGAGAGTTTACCAATCCTCTGTCTGCATCCAAGCTGTTCAAGGATTGGAGAATGTTGTTGAAGATGATTAGCCACTATTCTATCCCCTCACCTCTTGGCCAGCACTTCCCCCTTTCGAAGAGCAGAATGATGAAGTCACAATCCAGCAAGATGATTTGTTTGCCACTGATAAAGGGTACCATACCCTTTAAAGTACAGATCTGCACCCTCTTGTTGCTTACAAATACCCCCCCACACAAGTGTGTTATAGTTTAACCCCATAACAGATAGCTGCCCCCAAACATTTCTTGTCAGTAGCACAAGACCCTAACCCTTATGACATAACTCCTGGTGTGATGCTCCTCACTGCCGGCAAGCCAATGGCACATCTGTGTCCAGCGTTACCATATCCATATAATAGTACAGCAAGTAACCCACCACCACTGATAACATAAGAACAGTATGCTCCTCACCACTGGCAAGCCATTAGTTTAACCACCGAAGCCTTCGCTGCCGGCAAGCCAATAATGCACCCGCATTCAGCAGTAAACATTTGTCGCATCCGTATTTAGCATGTCAGCTGTGAAAATTGCGCAAGCCAATAGTATAGCAAATGTTTGCCATAACATAGTATACCTTAGCCATGCCCAGAGCTAGCAAACTTGTATAAATAACCCATATTCTTAGAGTGAATAAACCTCAGTCAATTGGCTTTTATCTGAACGACGAGAAGTCTAGTGTAAGATAAACCAACTTAAGTTTTTAAGAAACATTGGGAAAGACTCCAAGAGACCAGATAATTCAGAGAACAAGATAACGACCTGGAGCAACGATCACTTGGAAGTTTGAGTTAAAGAATTACTCTTGCCGCCGCATACCAAAAACCGTTCAAGACCCGCTGTTAGGAATTTGCTGCCATGGACTGCTGCAAACTTCAAGGAAAACCACCCTGTTCAGTTCAAGAGAACCACCAAGTTAGGAAACCCGTCACCGAGATCCCGTCAGTCCAACCGCCCATTTGAACCGCCATTCAGACTGTGCATTCAGTACAAGACCCATGCATTTGACATTCCCCCCCCGCATTTGAGATTCGAGACCCGTATATTCAAAGTGTTAAGACTCCAAGGAACCCAAGGATACTTAGCTTAAGAGAGCCAGCCCGAGCACCTGCCATTCACCTGACGTCCTCAAAGTTAACAAGTCAGATAGACTAGCGAGCCATCGACCTCCATTTTCTTTACCTGCTGCACCACAAACCGCCGAATACACTGACCAACTGTCACGGACCTCTGCGTATTCAAGATACAGCCCCATGCTCTGACAATCAACCTGCATATTCAGCCTATATACCCAAGTAACCGCTAGGAAAGTCTATCTATTATCTACTAAACAACCGAGCCATCATTATTGACCACTGACCCTTTTACTGATAATTCGAATGACCCGTCACATGCCCACCAACCTGTATTCGCCCCTTTATCTCGACATACATACCACATACTTCATCAAGTGGCACATTGAGCCATGCTTGAAGCATATAGTTATACAAAATGCATACCACATTTTGGGGGCTCAACTGGGAAAAGTTTTCTAAAGACTTGACCTTTTGGCTCAAGAACCCAGTAGCCATCTACATTGGAGACTCCAGGAAAACCTAGCAGCCAGCAATAAGTTCAGAGACAGCCCTCTTCAGCGGAAAAGAAGGCCCATACCATTGTCAGGACAGCAGTCAGATCCCTTTTCAAGAACAGCAGCCAGAAGACCGAATCTAAGAACAGAAGTGACCCAGACTACAGTTTGACCTCCAGGGAGAGAAGACAACTCAGAGGACAACCAGAACCCCTTCAGCTTTAAGATTTAGAAGATGACCCCCTGGAGGAGTACCAGACCCGAATTTACAGGAAGAACTCTGACTGGAGCGACTATATTACTACAGTTGTCAATCGAGCCACTCCTTTAGACCGAGCCTATTTCAAAGCATCTGAAGGAGAAGAGAACTATCATCCATACAATCTACAAGACGAGTTCAACCTATACCACCATAGCAACCCAGACATTCAGCAAGGCGAACTAGACCACACTACTTCACAGCCGCAAGGGGCAGATGAATCCATCATCAGTTACATCAGTCCACTTGCACCACCAGTTATCCAAGCTTCAGTACCCTGGTCCCTTACTCTCTGCTTCTATCTACAAGAGACAAGAAATGATGCTTCTCTTGGAGCCTCAGCATTTGATAGCCACTACTAGTCACTTAGGAGATCACCACCTTCAAGGACCTACACCCCTGCCTTATTCAGCAAACCCAGATTCCCTACACCATCAAGACACCGCCCTCTGCCTGTACTCTCTGTACATCGAGCACCTTCCCCTCCCCCACAAGGACCATCAAGGAATGCTACCCCTGAACCAGCATCAGACAGTGAGAATAGTGAAGATGAGCCAGATATGAGCTACTTACAGAAGTTCTATGGTATAGATGATGAAGACATTGAAGAGTTCATTGGAGAAATCGAAGTACAAGCAGCTGCCAAGTGATGGGATACAGAAAGAAAACTCAGCATTGTGGCATCACTTTTAAGAGGCCCAGCCCTCCAGAGATACAACCAAGCCAAACAGAATGGAAGAGAAATCTTCAGGGTGGAACAACTTGCTCACCTTGCGCCAAATGCAAACTATGTGCAAAGATATACCATCCACAAAGACTGGCTCCGTGTCCAGTTCAATAGTCTTGAACGCCAACAAGAGGCACAAAAAGCTCTGACCTATATGACCCAAGCTATCAATGAAACCCCTAAGAGTTTCTACCATTGGATCCAAGCACAGATGATCAAGGCAAATCTACAGCCTGCAGTCCAACTAGCATTGACATCCACTACCTTCCTCAATAGCCTATACCTGGAACTCAGAAGGCAAGTCATTAGGATGGGTTATTGGAGTATTGAGCAGCAAGTTGCTGGAGCACAAGGATGTTGGGAAGCAGACTACAGACTAGCCCAGCAAGACCACCGAGAGCCAGCTAGAGCTGAACCTCCAAGACCTTGAGGATCTACCATAGCAGAACAAGAAAATACATTTCTCAGAGCCTGGTTGGCCAACTACAAGAGCAGACCCCACCTTTGGCTCCAGCCCAATTCAGTCAACCGCAACAGCAGCAGCCACCAAGAGCACAAGAAGACCCAATGACCATGCTCACAAAATAAATGAAGGACCTAGCCATCACAGTGGTACAGCTGAAGAATCAAGGAGGAAGACAGCAAGATTACCATCGTAATAATAGGCCAGACTATCGACAACAAGACAACAGAAGTTTTTCTCAGGCACCACCAGCTACTACTGTAGGCTCAGCTACAACTGGTCCCCACACCTCCACCTGTTTTTAGTGTGGAAATCAAGGCCACATTCAAAGGCACTGCCCAAGGGAGCAAGCTACCCAGTCCAATGACAGAAATGTCCACCTCATTCAGATGGATGAAGAGACACAAGAAATGGAAGAAGAAGCAGCTTAGCTTCACAGACAAGATGATACCTATCCATACTATGAAGCCTTCCCATCCAAGGTGACTTGGGATGCCACCCCTGCACAGACCAGAGGATAAGGAAGACCACCAAGGATCCCACCCCCACCACTGCCAGTGACAGTATCTACAGGCAAGCACCCAAGGCATGACCATTCCTCCTCAGACACCCTACTGGAAAATGACAAGCGAGTCAGAAGAGACACCCCTGAGCCCAAAGCTGGACCATCAAGAACATTAAGGACTACTTCTCTGCCTGACCTCGAAGAAGATGAGTGTATGAGTGTGGAGTCCTCAGCAGATGAAATGCCCATCAGGAATGAGAGACCTCACCCTCAAGAAACCAAATATCGAAGAAGTAGCAAACCTTATGCGGCAGCCTCACTTTGGGACCAGATCCGTCAACAGAATGCAGGTCTCACCATCGAGCAAGTCCTCAAGAATGCCCCAGAAGTTAGGCGAAAATTCCTGAAGGAAGCCAAGGAAGATACCAAGAGACTTCCTGTCCAAGGACCACACATGCAAGAACCCAGCACTATTCATATAGTGCATGAAAGCCGATGACATGATCATCAATCCACCAGACTTGCGAGTGGAAAAGTGCATGGAGAAAATGCCCGAATTCTTATTGACACTGGAGCAGCAGTCTGCATCATCACCCAAAGAATGCTGGAGAGAATCGGTTGGAGAATTGACAAAGGAACCAAAGCAAGAGTCATCATGGCCAATGGATCAGCATCTACCCCCCTTGGACTTGTACGAGACATCTCCATTCAAGTTGGGAAAGCCTGCCTCAATGTATCTCAAGCCGTTGTGACTCCCACGACCTCTTATGACCTGATATTGGGAACAGATTGGATGCACCGAGTCAGAGCCAATGTGGATATCAGAAAACAGCTCCTAGTCTTCATCATTCATGGACAAAAGCACAAGGTACCCATCAAGTCGAGAGCATCATCAAGAAAAGCAAGTTCAGCCCCCGAGACAGAATGGCATGGATACAGCGACACACCTACCACAACTACGGATAAAGATGAGAGTGAAGCAAATTTTCTACAAGAAATGGGAAGCAACTTCGATGCCTCTAGAGATCAAGATAGTGAGCCAGAAGAACCCTTTGTTGGAGTCATTGACATCGAAGGCCTAGCTGAAAGTATCAACAGAGCCAACAATGAAAGAACAGCACTTGATTTTGCAGGACCATCCACACAACCACCACCCCCACTGATAGAAAACCGAATTTTACAAGCCTTCCGCCTAGGCACATGCGAGTATTTCAAATGCTTCTATTCACCAAGGGATAACTGCAATGCCTGCCAAGTCCTAGATCTCAAGAAGATTCTGATGCCAACAATTATCGATAAAGATGAAATGAAATGAGCACCAGTCCACAGCCGAGCTCAGCCTCCAACCCTGAAGACCTTTAAGAAGACTTACCAAGAACAGCAAAAGGTTCTCTCCCACCAACCCATAGAGACTCTCACCATTGAAAGAGATAGCAACAGCTCCTACACCATCACTCATGCCCTTCAAGTCACCCTGCCGACCTATGACAAGTATCAGAAGAGGTACCCTACCAGCAAGGAAGTCAAGGAATGGAACGAAGGCTTTGTTAAGAAGGGGCACTGCAATTGTGGGAAGACCTTCACTTGCTATTGGTGCGAACATCGAAGTGTTCATCTCAGCGAAGATGTCCACAGAAGTCGAGTCAAGAGAAAGGACCCCACCCTACAAGAACTTAGAATTCATTGGGCCTGCCGGAAGTATAAGAAGATTGACCATGAAGGAGACTGCGAAGCCAAAAACAAGACCACCATTTGGGACCTACCTCTGGAAGTCCTCACTATCATCCGCTGGTACTGCTGCCCACACCAAGGAAAAGAAGGAATCAACCTTGCCTTCACCCTTATGGAAGCCCTGGACCCCCTTGAAAAGACCAGGTTCAACTATATAAGAAACCCAAAGATAGGAGCACATTGGCTATTCTTCAAGCTGGAATGAATGGAGTTCTCACCCACAATCGCAGCTGCTGGAGAACCATTCCTCAAGATCCACTTGGTTGTTCAAGTCAAGCTACTCTCACCATGGGCACAGCCTCCCCTCATGCAAACAGAAGGATCAGTCGGATATGACCTCTATCTCCCATATCAAACAACAATCTGACCTAGAAGCACCAAGACCTTCGATCTTCAAATTGCACTTACTATACTGCCAGGACTCTATAGACAACTGGCATCAAGATCATCTTTGGCAGCCAAGGGAATCACCATTGAAGGAGGAGTTATTGACCAAGACTACTGAGGCTCTCTGAAGGTCATCATTCGCAATCATGGAAGGAATCACTAATGCTTCAACCCCCTGAAGGCCATCTGTCAGATTCTTTTCCTCAAGACCTCACAGCCTACCATTTAAGAGGTAAAGCAGCTGGACAGTACCAAGAGAGGACAAGGAGGATTTGGAAGCACAAACAGAGACCATCCAGCACCACCTATCGAGGTCCATGTAGCAAAAGTTGCCCAGTTCAGGCAAATCAGACCCCACATCTGCTGCCCCATCCGAGCAAGAGAGGAAATCATCCTGCAGCCATATCAGCAATGAGGCCTTGATGTGCACCTCCCAGTAGAAGCAACAATCTTATTTTTGAACCATTGATGGAGCTTCGAGAGAAGTATCACCTACTCTTGGCCGAGGAACGAATTCATGACCAGATGTCGCCAATCCACATCTCTATCAGAAACATGGGCTTCGAGGTGATCACCATCCCCAAAGAAACAATACTGGGATATTTCGAACCACTGATAGACACCTACAAAGAAGAGGTCTATGAGTTTTTGGGAAATGGCAAGCCCTCTCTGGTGAGACTGATGGTACCAGGGAGGAAGACTCAGCAAGCTCAGCAATCAAAGCTGTCAACATTGAGGCAACTCTAACCAAGAACCAGCAACAACAGATACAGGAGTTGATAGAAGAGTATAAGGATATATTTACCACCACATATAATAACTTCCCACCATACCAATACGGAGAGCACCCTATATATACTGGAGATGTGAAACCAATCCAACAATGCCCCTACTGAACACCATACCACTTGATCGAATTCGAACAACAATACATAGATGAAATGCTATGAAATGGAGTTATCAGACCCTCATCAAGCCCCTGGGCTTCACCAGCAATTATCGTACCAAAGAAAGGAGGATGGAGACTAGTTATGGACTTCAGAAAACTCAACAAAGTCACCACAGAAGATGCCTACCCACTGCCAAGAATTGATAACCTCCTCAATGCCCTCGGAAAAGCCAAATACATGACCACCACTGACCAGTTCCAAGGATTCCAAGTGATTCCCATTGCTCAGGAAGATATCTGCAAGATGGCCTTCATCACTAGACAAGGACAGTATGAATATCTTCAAATACCATTTGGACTCTGCAATGCCCCAGCCTCATTCCAACGAATGATGAACCATGTCTACCGAGATCTTATCGGGAGAAATGTGCTAGTCTATATAGATGATGTAATCATCTACTCTGAGACATTCGAGCAGCATTTGCAAGATCTCCGTGAAGTATTCAATACCATCTGAGGCTCAGGACTCAGACTCAATGCTAAGAAGTACTTCTTTGGAAAACACCAAGTCGAATATCTGGGATATATTGTCTCAGCTCAAGGCACACATGCTGACCCCCGCAAGGTGGAGAAAGTCAAGAACTACCTGATCCCTACCTCAGCCAAGGAGACTCTATCCTTCCTCATGTTAGCATCCTACTATCGGCGATTCATCCCAAGATTCTCAGACAAAGCAGCACCTCTCAGAGATATCTTCAAGAAGGACCAATCATTCTACTGGAAAGAAGACCAGCAAAAGTCTTTTGATCTACTCAAGAAGGCCCTCACTGAAGCCTCAGTTCTGGTGTGACCAGATTTCAATAAACCCTTCATCTTGGCAACTGATGCCTCAGCCCTAGGACTTGGATCAATCCTGTCACAGCAAGATGACAATAAGAGAGAGCATATTATCAAATATGCTAGCAAGGCCACAAATAAATCACAGGCAAACTACAGAGCCACCAAGTTGGAATGCCTAGCGGTAGTATGGGCAGTAGATTATTTCTGCCACTATCTCTTGGGAAAGAGATTTGCCCTCATTACAGACCATCAAGCCCTACAATGGTTGTTCAAGAAACCAGAGCCCTCAGGAATCTTTGCAAGATGGATCATATCCTTATAAGAATACCAATTCACTATCATCTACAAGAAAGGTACTAAGAATTCCAATGTTGATACCCTGTCAAGAATCCCCCGAACTCAACAAGAAGGAAAGGAGCCCCCATGAGAGAAGGCTACTTCCTGCTTGCCCAAATGAACCAAGATCTATGCCTCGCCCTCATCTGGAGCCTGCACCATAGAAGCTTCAAGAAAGGAATTCAGCCTGCCCACAAGCTGTTCATCCAAAGGAATCTCAAGAAATTTCAAGAAGGTGATGGCAAACTTTGGAGAGTAGAAAGAGATTGATACACTTGAGTCCCAAGAGAAGACCAAGTACCAAAAATCCTGACAACAAATCATGACCAGAACGCACATCGAGGAATTGGTGCCACTATTGCAAGAATCAAAAAGCGATACTAGTGGCCCAAGATGAGGAAACAAATTTCAGCACACATCCAACAATGCGATATCTGCCAAAGATACTGACAGAAACCCACTGATTGAGCACTATTAATGCCAATTGCAGCACTAGCTGGAGTCTTTCAAAGACTAGGAATAGACATCATTGGACCCCTACCAGTAACCAGCTGAGGAAGATGCTACATTCTCACTATCGAAGACCACCTGACGAAATGGCCAGAAGTCTTTGCCATTGAAACCGCCAATGCCCAGACAATCATCAGAATCCTATATGATAAAGTCTTCAGCTGCCATAGTGTCCTCAAGGAAATCATCACAGACCAAGGCCGTGAGTTTGTTAACAAAGCCATGAAGACCTTTGCCAGCAATTTCAAGATCAAGCTGCGACCAATGACAGCTTACCATCCCCAGGCAAATGGACTCACAGAACGAATGAACTAGACCATCAAGTGAGGTCTCAGCAGGACCAGAGATCAACTAAACTGGGACATCTATCTGCCAGCAATTTTATTCAGCATCTGTACCTCCAAGGCAGCTGCTACTCAACAAACCCCTTTCTATCTAGTGTATGGCCAAGAAGCACAAGATCCTGCCAAACCAGTCCAGCCAGATTTGATAAGACGAGTCACAGAAGAGATCACCTGGTTACACAAAGTATGCCAACAAGCATGAGGATTTATCGCCAAAACACAAGAACAACAAAAGAAGTACTATGACTGCAAGGCTGATTTGGACCCCCTGCTTATCAGACAGCAAGTTCTAGTATACCGTACCATCATAGAAGGAAACTGGAGTGCTAAGCTTGAGCCGAAATGGGAAGGATCATATCTCATCCACCAAGTCTTCATGAATCACACCTACCAACTCAAGACCATGGATGGAGTTTTACTCAAGACCAAGATATACCGCAACTACATAAGGCTCTACTACTCAAGGGAAGCAAAACACATTTGAACAACTTCCCTCACTTCATCTGTGTCACTTCTGATGAAGAATGATGGATGCTTCAGCTGAACCCAAGAAGCCGATTGCATCGGTTCACTTCTCAAAGCCCATCGGCATAACAGATGTTGCTATTAGAAATTGCCTCAGATTACAGGAAAACCATTTCTGAGAGATTCGAACCTCCAGCTACGACTATGGGAGCCCTCGCCTTAGACAAGGATGGCCAGTCCTCACAAATGTGCCAGTATTCTGTTTGTCTCTGCAGTTAAGATCACCCAACTCTGTGTAACCCTCACCGCCGAGGACGGCTCTAATTTTGCAAGGAGCAGATGTGACATCTACAATCGACCATGTCCAAATTCAGAGTACTCTGTGACTGCTAGGATCAGACAACATTATGGCATGATAACCTATGACCAGACTAAACCATCAAGTGATTGCACCAAAAGGAGACAAGATTATCCGAGCCAAAATAAAGACCACGTTATTTAAAGAACCCAGCCTCAGCCCCAAGAACTGCCACCAAAGAACAAGTACTCTACACACAATGCCTCCCACCCACCATTCCAACCAGACTTCTTGCTGCTCTATCCCTCTGCCAAGATTCAAGACTATTGTCCTCAATGCCATCAAGTAGGCTATCTGGCGCCCGGATACCTCGGACCATCTGAACTTCTGTACTGAAGACCTAGGACACTTTATCAACTACCGGTACATCATGACCCAGCAGCTCAAGAACACAACTGACTAGATGACTCTCTGGCATGACTACGAGATTGGCCACTGCCTCTGCAATGAGACCCAAGAAAATGACTGAGAAGACCTTGCCGCCAAATTGTTAACTACCAGACAGCTTATCAAGAGAGCCCTCCATATCCACCAAATCTTTCGCTATGTTCCCTGGGCCATTGCACACTTACAAGGAGTAACTGCTAGGAATATTGTCTATCTCACCACTGAAGAAGTCAACTGGGTGGAATCTGAAGTAGCTAATTACATTGGAAGCAATGAGGAGTGATGTCAGCAGTGATGATGTCACCGCTGATGATGTCATCATCAGTGAAAGGTGCAGAGTACTCTTGCTGCTCTTGTGGTCTCCAGTCTATGAGGTTTTCTTCCACAAAATATGGAATGTCTGTGGGGTTCTGTTGGGCATGGATCCTCAGAGAAGGGCCTTGGAACAGGGCAATTAATCCTCTGATAAACTGGTCTGGATTATCTTCAAAAAGGGGGTTCCAGAGGTCTTGTACTTCTTCACTCTTGACCAGAATGGTAGATTGGGCCTCTTCTGCTACCATTTCTTCTAAGTGGTCTACTCGGCAGCTTGAAAGCTCTTGAATGTCTGAGGTCTTGACATACTGTAGATTTGGAATGGCCCAAGGAGCAAGCCTGAAGATTTGATGAACTCTTCTAGCCAATTGCTACTCATGCCTGTCCATGCATATGGCGTCTGCAATTTCTTGATGGCTGGCTTCTAGGAATTCTTGGCAGAGGTGGTGTCCCATCTCATACTCCTGCCACATGAGAAGGCATTGAGTGGCCATTGAGATTCTGGTTTCCATTTTATGGCGGTTCAGAGTATAGTGGTAGGGGTCCCTTGTGTAGAGGTTCAGACTGAGGATTCTTCTAGTGTGCAGTCTCATGGCCCTTCTGATGTCATTGAACATCTGTTCTTGAACTGAGGGTCCTGGGTGGCTCCTTGACCTTGCTGTTTGGCGGATGATGGCAGGCATTTGTTTGTAGTGAGTCTTCTTGGTTGTGGATGCTGTTGTACCTCTTCTTGATGCTCCTTTTTATATTCTTGAAGGTTTTCTCTTTTGGTCTGGGGTAGGGTCACCTGATTGTCAGTAGTATACCACTGAAGTCATTATGAGTCATTATGAGTTTCTGATGAAGATCATCTTAAGATCAAGATGAATCACGAGTGAGTCACGTCATGCAATTGGTGACTTGCAAAGTAATGACAGTCTTCAGGTTCTGATGTCACCAGGTTCAAAAGCATCGTCACATCTACCCCTTGCAAAATTATAGCTGTCCTCAGCAGTGAGTTATACAGGGATTGCAGTATCTTGATTTCTTCAAAGAACAGGTTATCGGTGCATTGGCGGGGACTGGCCATCCTCATATAGGGCAGAGGGCCTGTTACTGGACTAACCATCCAGAAGGGGTTCGAACCCAGCTAGTGGCTTCATTTTGGTGTTCTTCGGTCCACTAAATGTCCTGCTGGTTCTGGGGTCCCAAAGTAAACTTCTGATGCTTAAGGCACTGGTTATTACTGTATGTCATCGACAATTCAAGGAAGTCAATACAGGGATTGGTCAATGTGTTTTGTCTCTCTCGGATAGTAGAGCCTGATGTGGTTACAGTGTATCCTGGTCTTGAGAATAACTCCATCCAGAGTCTTGAGTTGGTAGGTGTGGTTCATGAACACTTGATGTATGAGATATGGTCCTTCCCATTTCAGTTCAAGCTTGGCACTCCAGTTTCCTTCTATGATGGTTTGGTAAACCAAGACTTGTTGTCCAATGAGCAGGGGCTCTAAGTCGGCTTTGTGGTCATAGTACTTCTTTTGCCATTCCTGTGCTTGTATTATAAATCCTCGTGCTTGCTGGCGTACTTTGTGTAACTGGGCAATCTTCTCAGTGACTCGTTTCATCAAATTTGGTTGAACTGGTTCAGCGGGGTCTTGTGCTTCTCGGCCATACACCAGGTAGAAGGGGTCTGTTGTATGGCAGTAGCCTTTGAGGTATGGATACTAAACAGGATTGCTGGAAGGTAGATATCCCAATTCAGTTGATCTTGAGTCCTGCTGAGACCTCGCTTGATGGTCTGGTTCATTCGCTCAGTGAGTCTATTCGCCTGTGGGTGATAAGCTATTGTTTGCCGCAACTTGATCCTGAAGTTACTTGCAAAGGTCTTCATTGCTTTGTTGACAAATTCTCGGCCTTGGTCTGTGATAATTTCTTGAGGGATACTGTGGTGGCTGAAAATTTCATCATACAGAATTCCAATGATTGTCTGTGCATTGGCAGTCTCAATGGTAAAGGCTTCAGGCCATTTTGTTAGATAGTCTTCAATGGTGAGGATGTAGTGTTTTCTCTGGCAAGTTACTGGTAGGGGTCCAATGATATCTATTCCAAGTCTCTGAAAGGCCCCGGCTGGGGCTGGAATTGACATTAATGGTGCTTTGTCTGTTGGTTTCTGTTGGTATCTCTGGCAGGAATCACATTGTTGAATGTGAGTAGAAATTTGTTTTCTCATCTTGGGCCACCAGTATCTTTTCTTGATTCTGGCAAT
>RQIL01001998.1:0-13502 GCA_003951145.1 Jimgerdemannia lactiflua
CCTCCCCCCTCTACCAATGTTGTACGGTCCCCAGAAGATCCCCGGGGGGCAAACCTCACCTCCCACACCTTCTGCATCAGGGGAACCCATCCACCCCCTTTCAGCACCACTGCTCTCTTCAACCACCAGGCCCTTAAGCAGTGTAGACGCTTCGGAAAGTCCACCAGCCCAGGCCCCCCCTCTCCACTGGCATCGCCAAGACCTCCCACTTAATCTGACTCCGGCGGCCTGCCCAAATCCACTCTCTCGCCAGCTTCTGCAGCCTCTTGACCACCCAGGCAGGAAAGTCCAGATGGTACACCAAATACCACAGCTTCGGCATCCAGTAAACATTCAGAATATTGACCCTGCCAGCCAGAGAGATGTGTCGCCCTCTCCAGCTCCCCAGTACCCCTCCCCACATCCCCACTCTGGCCTCCCACCATGCCTTGGGAAGGACTGACCCATACACTGAGAGAAAAATCCCCAAGTACCGCACTGCCTCCCCAGGAGGGACAATTGTTCCGATAATGTCCCCTCCCACCAGCCCATTCCCCAAGACCATTGTTTCACACTTATGCCAGTTCAGCTTCTGTCCAGAACACTGCTCATACCATCCTACAGCCTCCTTAAGCTCTATGACATCTGCAGCGGTGCCCAGGCCCACCACCATGTCATCAGCAAAGGCCCCCACATTCCAGTTCACTCCTAGTACCGTCAGCCCTTTGACTCTCCTCCTAACTCTATCCAACAACGGCTCCAGGGACAGAGCATACAGAATGGGGGACAGGGGGTCTCCCTGGGGACTCCCCATCCAAGGGGGAAGGCCACTCCCCTGTGGCCATTCACCATGATCGCCGCCTGACTCTCCTCCAGAAGGTGGACAATTGCATTTCCCAGCAACTCAGGAATCCCAATTCTCTCCAGCACCTTCTGCAGCCAAACTCGTCGCACCCTGTCATATGCCTTCTCCTGGTCCAAGAACACCAACCTGCCATCCACTCCTGCAGCTCATGCCCCCTCAATAACCCCATGCACCCATGCCATGCCATCTCTAATCAACTGTCCCCCCACAAAGCCTCACTGCTCCTCCCCCAAGACCTGTTGGGCTACCACCTGCAGCCTAGCCACCAGCACCTTCATGACCAACTTTCTGTCCATATCCAAGAGCATGATTGGTCGCCAATTCTTCCAGTCCTCTCTCTGCCCCTTATCCTTGAAGAGGAGTGCCACCAACCCCAACTTTTGACTGCCCAGCCAAGACCCAGACTCAATCACCTCATCACACATATCTCTCATTTCTTGTCGCACCTCCTCCACCTTCACCATTTTCTTCCAGAAGTCCCATGGCAGCCCATCCTCCCCAGGGGCAGTCTCTGACTTGGTAGCCACCAGAACCTGCAGAATCTCCTCCTCTCTCACCAGTCTTGACAGTTCCCCAAGCCCCTCCACCTCTGGGGGGTGGGGATCTACTTCTTCATCTCTATCCTCCAAGCCCATAGTCTAGACCAATCCCACTTCTCTCTGATCCCTACTCCCTGCCACCCAGCTGGCCAGTGGTCCAGGCCAAAGCCCTGTTTGCTATCTACCCCATCACCAAGGCAGAAATCGATCACCAGTAACCCTCCTAGTAGCAACTTATGCCACTGCCACATCCCTGGTCCCCAGTGCTCCTTTGCCACATTTCTCTCTCATCAAAGTTCAATCCAATAGCCTCTCTCAATCACTCCCCACCAGAAATCTCTATACCTGAGCCTCCTACTACTGCCACATCTGACTACCTCCAAAAGGTCTCCAGATGATCCTCTGGGGGCATATCTTGCTTTCCACACCTTTTGCATTAGGGGCACCCACCCTCCCCCTCTCAGCACTACTGCTCTTTAGAGCCACCACGCTCACAGGCTATAGAACTTCTTAGAAAAGTTCACTAGTCCCAGACCACCATGCTCCACTGGTAGTACCAGAATCTCCCAGCTCATTTGACTTCTCCTCCCAGCCCAGATCCAATCCTTTGCCAGCCTAAGTAATCTCTTCACCACTCAGGCTGAGAAATCTAAGTGATATGCCAGGTACTAAAGCTTCGGCATCTAGTAGATATTCAGAATCATCACCTGTTCTGCCAAGGAGATATGACACCCCCCCCAGCTTTTTAATGCCTCCCCCCAAGCTTGCACCTTCCCTTCCCACCAAGCCTTTGATAGCACTGACCCATATACAGAGAGGAAGATGCCCAAGTATTGGACCATCTTGCCTGCTGGTACTACTTTTCCTATGATATCACCACTAATGATTCTATTCCCAAACACCATTGTCTTACACTTGTGCCAGTTCAGCTTCTGACCTGAGCATTCTTTATACCAGCCAACTGTCTTCTTGAGCTCCTCCACATCTTAGACTGAGCCCAGGCCAACCACTATGTCATTTATAAAGGCACCCACCTTCCAGGTTACCCCTAATACTATCAACCCACCAATCCACCTCCTAATCTGATCCCCAATGACAGAGCATACAAAATAGGGGACAATGGGTCCCCTTGTGGCACTCCTCTCCCCAGTGAGAATGGAACTCCCTGGTGGCCATTCACCATTATGGCAGCCTTGCTTTCCTCCAGCATCTGCACTATGGCCTGCCCTAATCTCCTTGGGACTCCAATTCTATCCAAAACCTTTGCCAACCACACCCGTCACACTCTGTCATATGCCTTCTCTTTATCCAAGAAGACCAACCTTCCATCCACTCCTGCTGCCCTCACCCCTTCAATGATGTCATGCACCCATACTGTACTATCCCTAATCAGTCTTCCACCAATAAAGCCATGCTGCTTCTCCCCCAGAACTTGCTGTGCCACTGCCTGTAGTCATGCCACCAGTACCTTCATTATCAACTTCCTATCCATATCCAGAAGCATGATAGGTTGCCAGTTCTTCCAATTCTCTCTCAGCCCCTTATCCTTATAAAGGAGTACCACTAGTCCTAACTCCTGTCTCCCTAGCCAATTTCCTGAGTCAATCACAGCTCCACACATCTCCATCATCTTCCCAAGCACACCTTTAATGTTCACTATTTTCTTCCAGAAGTCCCATGGCAGCCCATCCTCTCCTGGCACTGTCCTATTCTTTGTAGCTGACAGTACCTTCGAAATTTCATTCTCCTGAATTTGGTGGGTCAACTTCCCCAGCCCCTTGGCCCCTGGTGGAGTCTACTCCTCCAGAAAGCCTTCAATAGCCCTGCCATCCTCTCCTCCCTCCTCCTCACTCCACAGGTTTCCCCATCACCCCTTAAGTGAACCTAGGATATTCTGCACCCCTGTCACCATCTCTCCATCTTCTCCTATAATTTCTTCCCACCTCTGCTGCACCTTGTGTACTCTTAAAAGCCTGGTAAGATACTCTGTAGGCCTTTCTCCTTTCTCCAGCCCCTGCCACCTCAGTCATGCCACCATCTCCTGCACCTGTAGCTCCTCTTCCTCCCTTATGGCATCCTTCAGCTCTTCAATTTCCTTCTCCATTCTCTCCATCCTTCACTCTCCACCTTCCTCCTCAGCCCCCCCCCCAGCCCCTAGCAGATGCCAGCAGGAGGCCCTCCAGTTGGTATGAGATTTCCACCATTCACTTTTTCCTAATCCTCCCCTTCACTCTCCCCATCTCTCCTCAATACACCTGTGCAGCAGCCTTTAGCTTCAACCACTGATCCCCTATGACCAATCCTTCCTTTCTCCAACATGCAATACTATCTGCCACCTCTACCCTCCATTGTTCCCACACTGCCTTATCTTCAACAAGGCACAGTTAAGTCACCAATGTCCAGGCCCATCCCCACTCCCCCCAAATGTCTCCTGCCCTGCTATCCCCCAGTGATCGGACCAGGGACACCACATCACCTCCAATGCCTTCCAGACATCCAACCTCCAACAGTCTGCTGTGAGGATCCAGTCAATCCATATTTCCAGTCCATGCACCCAGTGAGTATAGACTGCCCTATTCTCTCACTTATGGTACTCTGCATCTCCCAATGCACTCAGCCTCTCCATCTCCTCCCATCTATCCAGTCTCCCACTTCTACCTGTCCCCTCTGAACCTCTATCAGATCAGTCCACAGTGGCATCCTGGACCATATTAAAGTCTTCTCCAAGTACGTCAACTCCAGCTTCCACCAAAGATCCACTTTTCAACAGTCTCTCTATCCAAGTTATCCTCTCTCCTCTTTCTGCCAGACAATAACAAGAGCCCACCACTATTGGCCCCTACCCTGGCCTTGCCCATACCCCCCATAACAGTTGATCTCCCCACCCCCCAGTGTCTCTCAGTTCCCCTTTGCCTTTCCTTATCAAAATTCCAACTTTTCCTCACTATTTGGCTACCTCTCCCCATTCTCTCATCCAGTTTAACTTGTCTACCTCATCTTCACATCTCATATCCTGAAGTAGAAAAACATCTGCTTTCAAATCCTTAAGCCATGTAAAAATGTTTTGGCATCTCCCTGATCTCCTTAGCCTATTGACATTGAGTGAAAAAATATTGGTTATATTGTTCATATTGAGGAATATATGAGTTGTATGCCCACCCTAGATCTCTATATCCTGATCTATCCTGGACAAATCCAGCTCCCTCTCAGCTTCCAGCTCCACCTTCTCTCTCTCCTTAGCCTCCAGTACCATCAAAATTTCTTGTACATCCTCAGTGTCCTTCTCTTCCATTATTGAGCGATAATCCTCACATGCTATTATCCACATCTCTGCTCCATTCCAGGCATTCCACCCCCTGACCACCATCCTATATGCTGCTCCTTTCAACTCCCCTTCTCTAGCAGCATTCACCTCATACCCCTCATCTTCTAGTAGTGTTGCCAAGTGCATCATTGCCAGCTTCCCAACCATGCCAACTCCACACAGAATATCACTCCAATCCTTCTCACTCAGCAATTGAAAGTCAACATCTCCCAGCTTCTCATCTGCCAATTCTGTCATCAACCTTTGCAGCCAGGGCCCCTCTCCCACCCACTCACCCCCTGGCATCATTGCTCTTTTCCCCACCATCTGTGCTCCATCCAAGCTTGTACTGGCTACTTCATCCCACTCCTCATCTGATGCATCCACTAGGCTTTCTCCAGACACCCCAACTACTCAACCCCCCAAGGCCAGTTCTGGGACTCCAAATCAGACACTCTTCACACCCTTCATCACAACATCCTCCATTGCTACCCCTCCACCTCCAGTAGCATCTCCAGGTCTCTCATTCTTCTTATTCCCATCAGCCTCTCTCTCTGGCCCCCAGTCCTCAAAGAGATTCTCCTCCACAATGCCTGCCTCACCCCACTGGGGGGCAAGTCTAGTCTCATTCCAGTAATCCAGTCACACACAAGTCCCCACTGCCCAGAACTTTATTAACAAAATGGATTTCCTTCTTAAGATCATGACCACAAATCTGCAAAAGGCTCAACAACATCAAGCTAAGTATGCAGATAAGAAATATCATAATGTCAACTACATTATTGGAGATATGGTTCCACTCAAAGTCAACAACATTAATGCCCAATCTCAAGTCAACCACCAGTCAGCCAAATTCCAACCCAAGTACCTGGGACCCTTTGAGATTACTGAGCAAGTCTCTACCTACTCCTACCATCTCAGTCTACCAACAACTATACATATACATCCAGTATTCCATGTGTTACAACTCAAGGCCTAGAACCAGTCACCCTTTTATCCTGGCTGAATTCTGATACCCTCAGCACCAGTTATGGTTGAAGACCACATCAAGTATAAAGTCGAGAAAATTTTAAACAAATGAGTCTTATACTGTCACACAGAATACCTAGTCAAGTAGATGGGCTACCCTGAATATGATACTATCTGGAAATCTGCCACCAATCTCAAGAACTCCCAAGACCTCATTCAAGAGTTTGAGTAAAAAGAAACTCATTGACTGCCCATGAGGTTCTTCTTTTAGATAGTAGATGACATACTGTACTGATCAGATATATTATGCATCAGAGCACTCTAAGGGATACAGCATCAGCAACAAGACCTACAAAAGAACTCTATAAACTCTGCAACTAATGAGGTTCGAACTAGTTCTCATCCAATCAAGATGATACTTTGGCCCTCGCCTTATATAAGGATGGCTGGTTCTTGCCAATGAGCCGATATAGTTTATTCATATTTTCTTTTGGTTTTATTTTCTTGTATTACCTTCTGAATTCAATGAGGACATTGATTCTTAAGGAGGAGGAGATGTAAGATTTTAGTATAGTTTATTTCTTTTCTTTATCTTTTCTAGTACTTTCTGTAACCTTCCAGTATCTTCCAAATGATTAGAAATTCTTTCTTGGCACTAAGCCACAGCTAGAACATTCTTGTCACTTCTGTTCCAGTCTTAGCTAGTCACAGAACTTCATGGAACATTGCAGATCTTTATTTGTCATCATTGCCAAGAACCTTCTTCTTGGCATTTCCATTGATTACTCAGATCCTTCTGGATCATTCTTTCATATCTTATATAAATATCCTCTCTGTTCTCTTGAATAAAGCTCAGAATATTTTCTCTCAGAAACCACAAGATCTTCCTAAACTCTTAGTAACTCTTCAAGCTACTTTGAACTACTAGAACTAAGTCACTTCCTCATTTAAGAAACCAGAACTGTTACAAGTTTAGTTCATGACCTCACTGACATTGCCATGGTTTTGGCCTAAAAATAGGTTGATGATGTCAATGACATCATAAACTAATTTAGTCTATGACCTCATTGATATCATAAGCTAAAATAGTCTATAACATTAATGATATCATATACTATAACTTATTGAAATTAGCTACTAATGTCACTACTCTACTAATATCAAGCACTAAAATAATCTATGATCCCAAGTGACATCATAGTCTAAAAATAGATTATGACATCAATGACATCATGCACTAAAATAGTCTACTTTATAAACAAATATAAGGATGGTAATTGGCTCCAGAAAAGGTCAATCTGCAGCCAAGTGAATTCAAAGATACACAATCCTCCCAAAACAATACTAAGACAAAACCCATAATGCTCCTGTCTTCTGAATATGTCTATGATGCTCTTTGGGAGTCAGTCTTTGACCACCAGCACCAGTACCACTAGGAGCACCTTGAGCTAAATACTTGTGACTCTGAGCAGTTTCTAGTAGTTGCTGATGAGATTGTTGTAAGAATGCAACAAATTCTCAAGCACTTTCAAATTCTAAGGAACTATCAGGCTAGTAGACTTCTAGTAAGAAGTAGCATGACTCAATCAGAGGTCTTGGACAAATATGATGTCTCTACATTTAGATAGCATATTTTAGTCCATACCTATCAACTCCTCCAAAAAATGCCCTTTGCTTTAAGTGGCATAAGAGAAATTACTCCTGCAGAAATTGGTTCTCTTAACAACCAATTGACAAGTCAAATTGAGTTAGATCTCATAAATGACTTTAACCTGCAAGAGCCTTATGATGATGATGCATAGCCATATGAGAATGATATCTTCAATAGACTAATTAGTCTTTCCAAGGACCCATTTCTCAGGTCCAAATACCTATAAATGCCTGGCCACAGGGTTTTCCTGTACCAGCCAATATGAGACTAGTCTCACCTGTATCTACATTATTATCTGAGACCATAAGGTCTGAGTTAGACTCAGAAGAGTCTTACACTATATTATTAAAATCTGAGATTCTGGATGAGGTTTTAACCCCTTTTACAGAAATCTACCACAACTTTATGATATAATGCATTACATCATAAATCTTAGTCGAAATTCAGAACACTTTATTATAAATAGCTAAAAGAATGACATCAGAAATTACATCATAAATAACATCATTATGATATCAGAATTACATAACAATGATGTAACTATTATATCATCTTTCTGCAACTCCATTGTTCAGAATACTTTAACCAATAGTATAGTATCTTAAATAGTTTGTGAAAAAGTATAAATACTCCAAAAATCTCTCTCAATAAAGAATAACTTCTTGACAATCACAAAAAAGAAAGATTGAAGTCTATAAGTTAATGGATCAATCCCAGAACTATATGAAATAAAAATACATCTAAAAATAGATGTACAGACTTCTATAAATACTTGGACTCTGAAGAATATAAATAATCCTCAGACCCAGACTTTATCCAAGAAAGGATAATTAAAGAACTCAGACTTTAAAAGAATTAAAGTCTGTGATTGGCCAGATTGACATAAGTCATCTAGAAAGAGACTAAGTCAATTAAAAGTACAACAGATAGTACATAGGTATTAAGAAAATTGCTTCTTCAAGCTAAGAAACTCTTGATCAGGCCTTCTAGGTTGATGATATTATTAGTATTCATCAATTTGAAGAGCTTCCTTATTACAGACAAGAAGCCACAGGGCTGAAGAGGGACTGGCCTGAGGTAATTCAAATTGATGAGCAAGAGTATAAAGTTTGGAGGAGAAAAGGGTCAGAGAGTGATGAGGAGGAACTATTGGTGGCCCTAGCAGAGCAGACAGCTATAAAGAAAGTATGTAAAAGGAGATGAGAATAGTATGTCAAGGACTGGGTGTGGGTTCAAGTAGATGAATAGAGAAAGAAGCTGAAGTAGGAAGGATGGGAGAGACTGCAAACTGCCAACAACCACACTGAGAATAAGGAGATTGAAAAGACAGCCACAGCCACCAATACAATAGAGAAAGTGGAAGTAGTGCCTGGAACCATTACACCCCAGAAGGGGGTCTCAACATCACAACATGCCCCTAAACTGATTGGTAAAGCAAAGAAGAAGGGAAAGAAGAACTTGAATCAGATGGTGAATGAGGTAGCAGAGCAAGAGGTGGTGCCAGAAATATAACCAGAAGACACACAGATGGGAGGAACTACAGCAGTGCACTGGGAGGCAGCTGAAAGGGCTGAGGAAATGGTAGCCCCAGTAACTAGTAGAAGGAATGGAGAAGAGGACCTAACAGATATACTGTTGGACAACTCAGAGGATGATATGATTTTGCTGGACTATAGCTGCACTTCCTGACCCCAAACACTGATAGCAAGCTATATTAAGAAGGACAACTGATATCAGATGACTCTGGAGGAATTGGCAGAGGTGGACATCAGAGAAATCAATATATTCAGTAGCTCCTAGGCAGAGTGGGCCTTGTTTGTGAATGTTCAACTCCAGAGACCAAAACTTATCCTTGCTCTTGTGGCTGTCATGCTAGAGGAAGAGAGCTATCAGATAGATGAGATGTGGATGGATGAGATAGGGCAGGCAGTCAGAGAGAAGGTGTCAATATTCTGCAATAGTACTAAGGGATAGGATATATGGCACATTATCTGTGAGAAGCAAAGAGACCTTGTTATCACAAAGGCCATAAAGGCCACAGAGAGGAAGAACAATTAGAGGAGGATATTAATTCAATATAATTAATAATGAATGAAATATATATATTATCACTAAATGTCAATAGACTATGCAGTGAGGTGAAATAGCAGAGAATCTTTTGGTGACTCAAAAACAAACAATATGATATAGTACTACTACAGGATGTATGAGCATATAGAGAAGAAGACTACTAGCAATAGAGTAAAGAATGGTTTGGAAGCTCAGAATGGAATTGACAAGTTGGCATTTTAATAGAAATTGGGAAAGGATAGCTGGAGATAACAGAGTGCTAAGGAGAAAGAATGATGTGGGGCAAACTGAAAGGTGGCAAGAGAGATGAAATTGTAATAGGATCAGAATACCTACCAGCAGTAGTATAGGAATGGAAGAAGTAGCTGAAAGAGTGGGTTAATTGAGAGAGCAATATGAACATTGGACTAGATATCCTTGGCTAGTACTCCCAATGAATCAAATTGAATTGAATTGGACCTAAATTCAATTCGATTTGAAAACTTTGAATTGAATTGAGACTCAATTCGATTTGAATCAATTCAAATTGATATTTTTAGAAATTTAATAACTCGACAAATACACATCCAAATTTAATGATCTTTAGCTTTTTGGAATCCTCTTATATAGGGGAATCTAACAAGCTAAAAATCATTAAATTTGGATATGTATTTGTCGAGTTATTACATTTCTAAAATAGGTTTTGAATTGGACCTCAATTTGATTCAAATTCGATTTGAATGACCCTCAATTGGATTTATTCGATTTGTTTGAGAGCACTATCCTTGGTGGAGATTTCAACATGATCAGAGACTGCAAGCTGGACAGATCTGATGGCAGTATGAGTACTGCAGTATCCATGGGGCTGACTAAATGGCTACAGATTGAGAGAGAACTTGGACTGATGGATGGAGTCCAACTATAATAAGGAGAGGAGACAGGACCATTCACTAGGTGGCACAGTGTGGAAGGATGCCTCATTGTCATGTAAATTGACTGGCTTCTGGTGGGTGAGCATTGGGGAAATATCTTTAACAAGATAGAAGTCAAGTGATATCCATAGTTGGACTACTAGGAAGTTGAAGCAAGAGGTATCTTCCAAGTAGTAAAAGGAGAGAGTGGGTGTTGGTGACTCAACACAGGATTACTGAAGCAGAAGGAGGTATAAGACAATTTTGTATAGGCAGCCCAGCAAGAAGTTCAGTGATGGAGAGCAGAGGAGTGAATAGTGACAGAGTAGTGGGGCAGATTCAAGTATATGACTGGGGCTTATTGGAGAGATGTTGGAAAAGCAGCTAGAAGGGCAAAAAGGGACAGAGAGAGGAGAGTGGACTGGGGTCTGAAATAGTGACTGAAGCAAATGGAAAGCAGAATATTATTAGTTGAAGAAAAGAAACTGCTGGCAAAGGACATTTCAGTACTACAGAGTGATCTTAAGAATGATAAGGAGAGATGAGTGGATGGACTGCTGGCCAGACTATAGGCAAGGAGGCTGGAGGAGGGTGAGCAACTGACAAAATACCTGATGGGTATGCTGAAGGCCAGGGAGGTGCAATAGAGCTAGACCTCAGTACTTAGTGATAATGGAAGAGAGATAACTTAGTAGAGCAATATGATAAGGAAGATCTCTATCAGATGGGTGAGCCTATAGACAGATGAGATGGATACTGACAGAACTGAACTAGAGAAAGAGAAACTGACAGAATATCTGGAGGACTGGGAGGTGCAACAAGATTAGGGACTGGAAGAATATATATTATAACCAATCAACCTTGATAAAGTGAAGGACATGCTAAAGGAGGTCCAGACTGGCTCCTCACTAAGAGTTGATGGACTATCATGGGAGTTCTGGAAGAAGTTTCAGAGATAGTTCAGAGGCTGGATAGTCAAGATGGCCAATGCAGTTCTGAGTAAGGAAGAATAGCTAACAGACAGCAAGCTGGGCCTAGTCTCTCTGATTTACAAAAATAAGAGAGACCAGTATATATAGAAGAATTGAAGACCAATTATGCTCCTAAATGTGGACTGCAAACTGGTGTTAAAAATTCTGGTAAAGTGGCTTCAAGAAAGAGTAGGGGTCCTGGTTGGAAAGGAACAGCAAGGATTTATAATGGGCAGACATATCTAGGACAGCACTGTATGGGTCCAGAATATGCTAGAGGGCTGTTGGAGTAGAAGAATTGATGGGAGACTAGTCTTTCTGGACCAAGAGAAGGTATTCAATAGAGTGCATTGGAACTACATAGTGTCAGTGCTGCAGAAGATCAGATTCAGCTCCTTAGAGGTAGAGAGGTTGATGGGGCTACTGTGAGGAGAATGAGTAGTAATTATTATAAATAGATGGTATAGTAAAGAGTTCCCACTAGACAGAGGGGTACCACAAGGAGACCCATTATCTTCTCTGCTCTATGTCCTCTCACTGGAGCCCCTAATTGATAATATGAGGAAGAAGATGACTGGACTGCAACTGGGTGGGGTAACCTGGAAGCTAGGAGCCTTTGCTAATGATATGGTAGTTGGAATGGTCACCTCAGAAGATATAGACACTGTCTACATAGAGATACAGCAATACGAGGGACTGTCAGAAGCAAAACTGAACTGGGACAAATGTGATATAATGGACATTGGTAGGGGAATAGGAGATGATGGATGCTTTGGCATAACAATTTTACAGAGAAAGGCAGTATGGTACTTGGGGATCTGGTTCTCAGTGTACAGTACCATACTGAAGAAGAACTGATGGAAAGACATAGTGGAGAAGTGGGAGATAGTGCTCAAGGAGTGGGCTGGAAGAAACCTATCACTGATGGACAGGGTGATAGTATTAAACATTTACTGGCTGCCAAAAATATAGTACCTAGAGTACTATCTGGACTTTTCTGGATGGGTGGTGAAAAGACTCATGAAGGTGATATCTGGATGGCTGTGGAAGAGGCAGAGGCCCCAGATAGGCTGAGTGATGCTGATACTAAAGACCAAAGATGGTGGCCTCAGCCTCACTAATCTCTGATGGTGACTTCAGGCACTTAGGAGATAGTGGAGAAGGAGAATGGTAGAACTTGGTGAGAGTGAGTAGAGAGAGCTAGCAAGGGATAACTGGTATATATAATTCTGCCCAAGGGAAGAGAATAGATGAGACATTAAAAGTATCATAAGAGTGGCAAATATTGGAAAGATCCATTATTGGGGCTTTTGGTGGAGACTGATAGAGGCTTGAATTGACTTAGAGATAAGAGAGCCTAAAGGAGTGGAATGGAAAGAGAGAGAAGAAGTAGAATGGGATATGTCAAACATTTGCTTAAAGGGACAGGAGGTAGAGAAGTACTCACTGGAGAAGGCAGTCAAAGGACTATAGACCAGGCCTCTGAAGAAGTGGCCTGCAGAGTGGCAAAAGACCAGATTTGGAAAGAAATAGGAATGAGGGAATATTTGGAGATGGGTGAAGAAGATGAGACTCCTCATATCCCTAAGTATTGGATAGTATAGTGGAGGTTCTTGAGGTGAAATATCATGCTGGCATACAGGATAGGTTGGATGCATATTGAAGGAAAAAGGAAATGTGAGTGGTGTGAGGAAATAGAGGTGGATTATATACAAACTCCAAAACATATATTGGCAGACTGTCAAGGAGTTAAAGGATACTGGTACCAACTGGAGTCATTATGGAAAGATAGCTAGTGGAGGACAAGAGAGACAGTGGAGAGTACAATATGGTGGAGACTAGTAGGGGACATTGGTGACACCTAGGGGGGGGTTTGGGTAGAATCATTGGACTCTGGGTGCTGATGGCAATGCACTGGCAGTGGATATTTGAGAGAGATTGTTGGATGAGAGTTGGTGCCCTTGTGGAAAGATAGAAGAAGTTGATGAGGGAAACTGTCCAGGGCTGGTGGTATCAAGGGAGCTGGAATGGTGAGGTTATGCCCAAAAAGGTGATCAGAATGATCCAGGCAAGCCAGAAGAGACTGGTACTAGATGATGGTGGGGTGCAATGGAAGGAAGGAGTAGGGTAGCTTGAAGAGGACAACATAAGATAGTCTGAAGAACAATAGCATAATATTGAGACTGGAATAGAAGAACTGTATGAATATCTAGTATCATGAGTGAATAAAGCCTCAGGTCAAATAAAAAGATATTTAAAGATAA
>RQIL01001999.1:0-23584 GCA_003951145.1 Jimgerdemannia lactiflua
AGGGAAATCTAACAAGCTAAAGATCATTAAATTTGGATGTGTATTCGTCGAGTTATTACATTTCTAAAAATAGGTTTTGAATCAGACCTCAATTCGATTCAAATTTGATTTGATTTGAACTCAATTCAAATTAAAAAATCCCCAATTCGATTTGATTTGAATGACCCTCAATTCGATTCATTTGGGAGCACTAGCCCCAAAGCTCACCTACTATTTACTATACTATAAAGTACTAATTATTAAGAAAAAAAAAGGCATAAGTATTGTAGTGTACAATTTGTATATCTAAAGACTTTAAGTATAGCTTAATGTACTACTTGGTGAAGTGCACAATATATATCTCTGAGTGAATTTATGTTGATTATAGGTCATTAGTCATATGACAATTGTTCAAATTAAATATCAAAAGATTGATAGATCAAAAAGAGATCAATGGTGAGAATTCATATAAGTTGATGGCTTGATCACTCATAGGTTAGTTATTCACTCCATATCAAAGAGTGTTCCTGATGGTCTGAGTCTTATAACTTGAATATGTGCAGCTTATATATATAGCAGGTTGATGGCTTAAATATGTATAGACAGATTAGTTAATGTAGTCTTATATAGTTCATAGTACAGCAGAGTCATTTGTTAATAGCTCATTTACTTATATCATTCATCTGACTTACTTGTTAACTTGAGGGTAGCAGATTTCTGGCAGTTATTCTGATATTCTTAGATTTCTTAGCTGAGTTTCCATAGTCTTAATACTTGAATATCTGGGTCTTGAATCTTGAATTTATAGTCCAAATATATAGCTGAGTATTGTTTTTTATAGTGGTTTTCTTTATATAGCAAGAGTAATTCTTCAACTTAAACCTTGAGCTTTGATGCTCTAGTTATCTTGTTCTCTGAATTAGTTGGTCTCTTGGAGATAGTATGTACTTTTCACTAACTTTCTGACTAAGGTTTATTCACTCTTTATCTCTAGGTATTTTATACATATTTCTGCTATACTCTAGTAGTAAGATCTGACTATACTATTGGTTTGCCAGTAGTAATGGCTAGTGGTATAGACTAATTATACTATTGGCTTGCTGGTAGCAATACATTAGTAGTAAGGAATGTTATATTAATAGTATAAGGATTAGGATTTCTGTGCTACTGACAAAGAATTTTGGCTAGTCAGATAAGGTATGAGAGTATTCACTAGTAGCAAAAAACCTAATTCTTGTTTTAAATAGTATAGTACTCTTCATCAGTAGTAAGTGAATCATTTTGCTGAGCTGTGACTTCATCATTTTGTTTTTCAAAGAGAGAGAGTGCCAGCTAAGAGGTGAGGAGATAGAATGGCAACCAATCATCTTTGACAACATTCTTTAATCCTTATACTGCTTGGATGTTAACAGAAGACTGATAAATTCTTTACTATTTTTCTTCTTCTGAGAATTCATTGGTTTTAGTATCAGTAATAGCTATTTTGGAAACAGGACCTTGGAGTTTTTTCTCCTAAATAGAGATCTCTTGGGCTTCTTAGTTCAGTTTCCAAATAATGTGATACAAAGTATGGCTGATGGGATAGTGGGTAGTTGGGATAGCTCTAGCAGGTGCTTTGATAGTAATAAGCAGTTCTTCGAAGATTTCTGTAACATTTCAGCATAGTTTACTCTTTTTCTTTATCTTTTCCAGTATCTTCCATAACCTTCCAGTACCTTTCAAATGCTTAGAAATCCTTTCTTGATACCAAGCCTTAGCTAGAACATTCTAGTCACTTCCATTCCTGTTTTAGCTAGTCCCAGAACTTATGGAACATTGTGGAACTTTATTTGTCATCTTTGCTGAGAACTTTCCTCTTGGCATTTCCATTAATTTCTTAGATCCTTCTGGATCCTTCTTTCAGATCTTGTATAAATATCCTCTCTGTTCTCATGAATAAAGCTCAGAATATTTTCTTTCAGAAACCACAAGATCTTCCAGAACTTTGAGTATCTCTTTGAGCTATTTTGAACTTCCTGAATCAAGTCACTTCCTCAACTTAGAAACTAGAACTGTTATACTTGGTAGCAGCAGTTAAGTTACACCTTGTCTAAATAAGAAACCTCTTAAGAACCCATCACAACACCATGTCTATAGACATCAATGACTAGGGTAATACTCCTTACAACAACTATGTTCCACAAAATGCTCCCTATATTCAATAAGAAGAAGAAGAAGATGAAATCCCTACTCAGTCAGCTGGGACTCTTGAAAGTCTTTTGCATACTATATTGACTCAGATCTCTCAACTTCAAGAATAACTAGACAAAAAGGAGGGCAAAGCTCCTGCACAGTCTATACCTGCACCTACAATGATGTCTTCAGCAATAGTCTCCATCAAGCCTCAGAAGTCTGACACCTTTGATGGCTAAAGAGAAGGACTGTCTACTGATACTTGGCTTTCCAATTGGAACAGTATGGTGAACTGATCAATTTGGAAGAAGCAGTACTAGTCCAATTTGCTGCCACACTTCTTTAAGGGAATGCTGCAATCTGGTGGCAAAATCATGTCCAGAACACAAGATTCTCTGACAAAATCAAGGTCTGGGGTGAATTCTCAGATGTTATTCAAGGCCAATTCAAACCTGTTAACAGCACCAAGGTCATGCAAGACCATCTAGTAAATGTCAAACAACTTAAGTCTATGCAAGCATATAATATACAATTCCTGTCTATCCTATTAGAGCTATCTCATATTACTGAAGATGAGAAGGTCAACAAGTACATCCAAGGTTTCAAAGGACAAACTTGAGTTTATGTTGAACTAGAAGAACCCAAAGACCTAGACACTGTAATGAAAATTGCTGATAGGTTTAATATTATTACCTATAGCAACTGGTTCAAGCAGAAGAGACTGCCATTCAACAACAACTACAGAAAAGAGGAAACCAAAGTCAGAACTATTGGACCTGCCCCCATGGATCTAGACACTATTGATAAGAATAAGAACAAGCTTACACCTGAGGAAAAGGAGCACCTCAAAAAGACTAGAGTCTGCTTCTTTTGCCAACAGCCTGGTCACATTACCACTAAATGTCCCAAGAAGACTACTGAACCCAAGAGGATCCTGGTCCTGTCAAAATACACTCAAGGTCAATCAGTCAAACAAGAAGTTATACTCAATTTTATATGAGTTAACTCTAAGGCCCAGATTCCTCAAGTACAGTCAGAAGGAGCCATTGGTCTAAACCTTCAATCCACATAACAAGTCACTATTCCCACTCATGAAAGAAGGCTCATTCCAACTGGCCTTGCAGTCAAAATACCTAAGGAACATTATGTAAGAATTGCACTAAGATCTGATCTCAGTGTCAAGCACTTACTGGATGTCAGTGCTGGAGTTATCAACTCTGACTTCCAGGGAGAAATGTAAGTCCTGCTAGTTAATTACAAGGACCAACCATACACCATCAATAAAGGTGACAGAATTGCATAGCTCATTCTGGAGTGAGCCACTCTGCCTGTCATCAAAGAAGTCACTAAGCTGTCATCAATCAAGTGAGATCAGAAAGGCTTTGGCAGCACTGATAAAGTTGCTAGTATAGCCAAGAACTGAGCCAACTCAATGCTTATCTTCAAAGATCTAGTCAAAGGCCAAGAACTAGACATCCTCATAGACAGTGGAGCTGTTGGAAACTTCATTAATAAGAACCTCATCAACAAACTCAAGATTCTTACCAAGTCAGCTAGCAAGAATAGTGGAGTTGTTACTGCTGATGGCACCACTCTGCCAATTGACTCAATTGCTGCTAAACTTCCTCTCAAGATTCAGAAGTACTGGGAATGTTTAGATTTTGAAGTAGTACCCCTGAGATTATGACCTGATCTTAGACAAACCCTGGCTTATGTGACACAATCCACATATTGATTGGATCAAAAATGAAGTTACCCTAATTTAAAATGGAGCCAATATTACAATCAAGCCAGACAAGACTCAGACAAAAACTCCAATTGCAACTCTTTCAGCAATTCAGTTCAAGAAGGCTCTTAAGAAAGCTACCTACACCTTTGTTGCACTGATCTGACCCAAGAAAGAAGACAAGAAGCTATCAATCAGCAAAAGTGTCAAGCTATTGCTAAATAGATATAAAGATGTCTTTCCAGACAAACTGCCTGATCTACTACCATCAAGAGACCATGATCATGAAATCAAGCTGGTACCAGATACAGCCATTCTCAAGAAGAAGATATACTATATATTACTACTTGAAATTGAAGCAGTTAAGAAGGAACTCAATGAACTCATCAAGTGAGGAGCCATTCAGTCAAGCAAGTTACCTTTTGGCTCCCTAGTCCTATTTGTCAAAAAGAAGGATGATATCTTGTGAATATGCATAGACTACCATGCACTCAACAAGATTACTGTCAAGAACCATTACCTACTACCACTCATTGATCAAATCTTTGATGCCCTCAAGAATGCAAAGTACTTCACCAAAATTGATCTCACCTCTGGGTATCACCAAATTCGAATCAAGCCAGAAGACATACCCAAGACTGCCTTCATGACACCATTTGGACTCTACAAATTTCTAGTCATGGCCTTTGGTCTTACCAATACACCAGCAACCTTTCAAGATCTCATGCAAACTGTCTTCAAGGACCAACTCTATATCTTTGTACTCATGTACATTGATGACATTCTGATCTTCAGTAGTACCAAAGAAGAACACCTCAAGTATATTGAATAAGTCCTCAAGATCCTCTGCAAATACAAGCTATATGCAAAGCTTAAGAAATGTGAATTCTTCAAGAATCAAGTCGAATATCTTGGACACATTGTATCAGCCAAAGGAATTCAAGTAGACCCAAGGAAAATACAAGCCATTGAACAATGGCCTGTACCAGCAAGCCTCACTGAACTTAGGTCCTTCCTTGGTCTGGCTGGATACTACCATCGATTTGTCAAGAATTTCTCTAGTATAGCAAAATCTTTAACAAATCTCAGGCAAAAGAAACCCAACTCTGACCACTATATTCCCTATATCTGGGATACCTTCTGTCAACAAGCTTTTCAAGAACTCAAGAACTACTTGACCCATGCACCTGTTCTTCGAAACATGGATCCAAACTTGAAGTTCACTATCACTACTAATGTATCCAACTTCACAATTAGTGCAGTCATCTTTCAAGATGATGGTCAAGGACACAGACCTATTGCTTTCGAGTAAAGGAAATTGTCCCCTGCAGAACAAAAGCTAGCTACTCATGAAAAGAAACTCCTGGCAATCATTTATACCCTCAAGACCTAGCAATACTACCTAGAAGAAGTTGAGTTCGATATAATCACCAATCACAGGTCCCTTCAGTACATTAATACCCAACCAACTCTTTTCCATCAATAAGCCAAGTGGAGTCAGTTACTTCAGACCTTTACTCCAAACATCATCTATAAGCTCGGCAAAACCCTAGTTATATCAGATGCACTCTCAAGAAGGCCTGACCTTGCCACCATTTTACAAGTTACTGTTGCACCTGAATTCCTCAACCAGATAAAGATAGCATATGAACAAGACTCTCTGGTTCTACAAAAAGACACTAAGGAATTCAAGAAAAAGTATACCTTTAAGGACAACCTCATGTACTATCAAGACAAGGTCTATATTCTTGCAAACCCTGAACTATAATACAAGATCCTTCACAAACATCATGACTCACCACTAGCTGATCACCTTGGAACTAAGAAGACTATCAAGAACATTCAATAAGACTACTACTGGCCCAATATGCTTAAGGAAATCAAGGAGTATATTCAAAGCTGCAATCTTTGCCAAAGAAACAAGTCAAGTAATCAAATATCTACTGGTCTTCTACAACCATTGCCAATTCCGACCAAGAAGTTTGAGCAAGTCACAATGGACTTCATTGTACAACTCTCATGAACCAAATCAGGCTATGATGCCATCATTATATTTGTGGACCATCTCACCAAGATTACAATTACCAAACCAACTATATCCAATGCCACTGCCCCTGAAATCATGAGAATCTTCTTCAAGTCTATCTTCCATCAATATGGACTTCCCCAAGTAATTGTTAGTGACTGCAACCCCAAATTCACAAGTCACTTCTGGCAAGTGTTCTTTAAGACTCTTGGAACTCAAATTGCTATGTCCACTACCTTCCACCCTCAAACTGATGGACAAACTGAGTGAATGAACAGAATACTTAAATAAATGCTCAGAAACTATGTGTCTTATGAACAAGATGATTGGGACCACTACCTGGCCTATGCTGAGTTTATCTATAATAATGCCATTTAATTATCTACTGGTCTTTCCCCTTTTCAGCTACTACATGGTCAAAATCTCAAGATCCCTGCAAGCCTAGTCTTATTTCAACAATCCAGTCACACACAAGTCTCTACTGCTCAGAACCTTATCAACAAAATGGATTCCCTTCTCTAGATCACTACTGCAAATCTACAAAAAGCTCAACAACATCAAGCTAAGTATATAGATAAGAAATGATGTGATATCACCTACACTATTGAAGATATGGTTTTACTCAAAGCCAACAATATCAAAGCCCAATCTCAAGTCAACTGTCAGTCAGCCAAATTTCAACCCAAGTACCTTGGACCCTTCAAGATCACCAAACAAGTCTCTACCTACTCATACTATCTCAGTCTGCCAACAACCATGTATATATATCCAGTATTATACCCAGTATTTTATGTATCACAACTCAAGGCCTGGAACCAGTCACTCTCTTACCCTGGCCAAATTCCAATGCCCTTAGCACCAGTTATGGTTGAAGACCACATCAAGTATGAAGTCAAGAAAATCTTAGACAAATGAGTCTGATATCATCACATAGAATACCTAGTCAAATGGATGAGCTATTTTGAATATAATGCTATCTGGGAACCTGCCACTAATCTCAAGAACTCCCAAGACCTCATTCAAGAGTTTGAGCAAAAAGGAACTCATTGACTGCCTGTGAGATTCTCCACTTAGATAGTAGATGATATACTGTACTGATCAGGTACATTATACATCAGGGCACTCTAAGGGATATAGCATCAATAACAAGATTTACAGAAGAACTCTGCAAAGCCTGCAACCAACAAGGTTCAAACCAGTTCTCATCTAATCAAGATAATACTTTGGCCCTCACCTTATACAAAGATAGCTGGTCCTTATCAATAAGCCAATATATTTTATTTGTGTTTCCTTTTGATTTTATTTTCTTATATTACCTTCCAAATTCAATGAGGACATTGATTCTTAAGGAGGGGGAGATGTAACATTTTAGTATAGTTTACTCTTTTTCTTTGTCTTTTCCAGTATCTTCCATAATCTTCCAGTATCTTCCAAATGCTTAGAAATCCTTTCTTGGCACCAAGCCTTAGCTAGAACATTCTAGTCACTTCTGTTCCTATTTTAGCTAGTCCCAGAACTTCATGGAACATTGCAGACCTTTATTTGTCATCTTTACTGAGAACTTTCCTCTTGGTATTTCCATTGATTTCTTAGATCTTTTCGGATCCTTCTTTCAGATCTTATATAAATATCCTCTCTGTTCTTATGAATAAAGCTCAGAATATTTTCTCCCAGAAACCACAAGATCTTCCAGAACTCCAAGTATCTCTTTAAGCTACTTTGAACTTCCTAAATCAAGTTACTTCCTCAACTTAGAAACTAGAACCATTACAATTTCTATAAGACTTATGAGGTGACCTTGGTAATTGTTCTAGAGAGGTATAATATAGAAGTCTGGCAGAGTGGGTTCAGTTTGTTGACTTTTTACAGTAATATAGTTGCTACCAATATAATCAGCTACTTCAGCTTCTATCCAATTGGCTTCTTCAGCAGTAAGGTAGATGATATTTCTAGTGATTACTCCTTATAAGTATATTATAGCCTAGAGGAATATTTAATAGATACAGAGGGCTCTCTTGATCAGCCAGCTAGTAGTTAACAGTTTAGTAATAAGATCTTTCTAATCATCTTCTTAAGTTTTATTATAAAGGTGGTAACCAATTTTATAATCATACCAGAGGGTTATTTAGTCTATAGTATTCTTGAGCTACTGGGTTATAATGTAGCAGTAATTGATAAAGTGTCCAAGATCTTTAGTATAGAAGTTCAGATCGTCAGAGATATCAGGGTACCAGATAGCCATTTTGATGGCTTTGAGGATGAAGTTCTTTAGACTTGGCAAAGAAATAGAGCAGTGAGAGGTCTGGTTGGAGCAGTAAGAGGGAGGCATCATGTTGTTGTACTTGTTCTTTAGTATCAGTTGTAGGGCTGGGTTTATATTTTTTAAATAATATAATCTTTACTTTAGTTTGGATTATTATTATACTTTTTGGTCAGATCACTTGATGGATTGGAAGTTCTCATTCAGGTATTGTCAATTATTTATGTCACATCTGCTTCTTATAAAATTAGAGATATCCTCAGTAATGAGAGTTATACAGAGATAGCAGGGTCTTGAATTTCTCTAAGGAACAAGTTGTTGATATATTGGCAGAGACTGGCCATCCTTATATAGAGAAGAGGGCCTATTACTAAACTAACCATCTGAGAGGGGTTCAAATCAAGCTAGTAGCTTCATTTCAGTATACTTTGATTCACTAGATATCTTGCTGGTTCCAGAGTCTCAAGATAAACTTCTAATGCTTAAGATACTAGTTATTATCATATATTATTAACAATTCAAGAAAGTCAATATAGAGATTAAGTAATGTGTTTTATTTTCACCAAGTAATAGGGTCTGATACAGTTGCAGTATATCTTGGTCTTGAGTATGATTCTATCCAGAGTTTTGAGTTGGTAAGTATGGTTTATGAAAACTTAGTAAATGAGATAAGATCCATCCCATTTTGATTTGAGTTTAGTACTCTAATTTTCTTTAATAATAATATAGTATACCAAGACTTACTACCCAATAGGCAGGAGTTCTAAGTCAGCCTTATGGCCATAGTACTTATTTTGTCATTCTTGGGCTTTGGTGATGAATAGTGCTCCCAACGAATTGAATTGAATTGAATTGGACCTAAATTCAATTCATTTAGGAGCACTAGTGATGAATCCTCATACTTAGTACTTCTAAATGAATCGAATCAATTTGAATCGAATTGAATTAAGGGTCATTCAAATCGAATCGAATTGGGGATTTTTCAATTCAAATTGAGTTCAAATTAAATCAAATTTGAATTAAATTGAGGTCCGATTTGAAACCTATTTTAGAAATGTAATAACTCGACGAATACACATCCAAATTTAATGATCTTTAGCTTGTTAGATTCCCCTATATAAGAGGAATCTATCAAGCTAAAGATCATTGAATTTGGATGTGTATTCGTCGAGTTATTCGATTTCTAAAAATAGAGTTCGAATCAGACTTTGAATCAAATCGAATTTAGGTCCAATTCAATTCAATTCAATTCATTGGGAGCACTACTCATACTTGCTGGCATACTTTATATAACTGGCTGATTTCTTCTATGACTTATTTCATCAAATTCAGCTGGATTAGTTTAGCAGAGTCTTGTACTTTATAACCATATACCAGATAAAAGGAGGTCTGCTAAGTAGTAGTTGTCTTAGAAGTATAGATACTGAATAATATTATTGATAGATAGATATCCCAGTTCAGTTGATCCCAGATTCTACTGAGACCTCACTTGATGGTCTGGTTCATTTGCTTGATAAGTCTATTTGTTCATGAGTAGTAAGCTGTTATTGGCTATAGCTTGATCTTAAAGTTGCTTGTAAAAGTCTTTATAGCTTTATTAATAAACTCTTGGCCCTGGTTGGTGATTATTTCCTGAGGAATACTGTAGTAGTTGAAAATTTCATCATACAGAATCCTAATGATTGTCTGAGTATCAGCAGTCTCAATGGTAAAGACTTTAGGCCATTTTGTCAAGTAATCTTCAATAGTGAGAATATAGTATCTTTCTTAGTAAGTTACTGATAAGAGTCCAATGATATCTATTTCCAGTCTTTGAAAGGCTCTGACTAGTGCTATAATTAGCATTAATGGTACTCTGTCAATAGGTTTTAATTGATATCTTTGGCAGATATCATATTATTTAATATGAGTTGAAATTTATTTCCTCATCTTAAGCCATCAGTATCATTTTTTAATTTCCTCAGTATATATTCTGGTTATGATTTATTATTAGAATTTTTGATATTTTATTTTCTTTTGAGATATAGATATACTGATCTCCTTCTACTCTTCAAAGTTTTTATTACTTTTTTGAAATTTCTTAAAATTCCTCTAAATATATAGTTTGTGAGTAGGCTGGATTCCTTTCTTGAAGCTTCTATGGTACAGGCTCCAGATAAGAGTAAGGCATAATTCTTGGTTTATTTGAGTAAGCAGGAAGTAGTCTTCTCTCATGGGGACTCTTTTCCTTCTAATTGAGTTTGGTGGATTCTTGACAGAGTATCAATATTGGAATTCTTGATACCTTTTTTATAGACAATGGTGAACTGATATTCTTGCAAGAATATAATCCATCTAGCAAAGATTTCTGAGGGCTCTGGCTTATTGAACAATAATTATAAAGCTTGATGATCTATAATGAGAGTAAATCTCTTTCCCAAGAAATAATATCAGAAGTGGTCTACTATCTATACTACTGCCAAGCATTCCAACTTAGTGGCTTTGTAGTTTTCTTGTAATTCATTTATGGCCTTACTAGTATATTTGATAATATGCTCTCTCTTATAGTTATCTTGCTGAGACAGAATTGATCTAAGTCCTAAGGCTGAGACATTAGTTACTAGGATAAAGAGTTTGTTAAAATCTGATCACACTAATATAGAAACTTTAGTGAGAGCCTTCTTGAGTAGATCAAATGACTTCTATTGATCTTTCTTCCAGTGGAATGGTTAGTCTTTCTTGAAAATATTTCAGAGAAGTACTATCTTATCTGAGAATCTTAAGATAAATTACCAGTAGTAAGATACTAATATGAGAGAAGATAGAGTCTCCTTTACTAAAGTGAGGGTTGAATAGTTCTTGACTTTCTCTACCTTATAAGAGTTAGTATATATATCTTGAGCTGAAACAACATATTCCAGATATTCAACTTGGTGTTTTTCAAAGAAGTACTTTTTGGCATTAAGTCTAAGTTCTGAGCTTTAGATGGTATCAAATATTTTGCAGAAGTCTTGTAAGTGTTACTCAAATGTCTCAGAGTAGATAGTTATATCATCTATATAGACTAGTACATTTCTTCCAATAAGGTCCCAGTAGACATAGTTCATCATTTATTGAAATGAGGCTAGTGCATTGTAGAGTCTAAATAGTATTCAAAGATATTTATACTATTCTTATCTGATAATAAAGGCTATCTTATAGATATCTTCCTTAGTAATAGATATTACTTTGAATCCTTGAAACTAGTCAGTAGTGGTCATATACTTGGCTTTTTCAAGAGTATTGAGGAGGTTGTCAATTCTTAAAAGTAGGTAGGCATCTTCTATAGTGATCTTATTGAGTTTTCTAAAGTCTATAACTAATCTCCATTCTTTTTTCTTTGGTATAATAATTGCTGGTGAAGCCCAGGGGCTTGATGAGGGTCTGATAACTCTGTTTTATGGCATTTAATCTATGTATTTTTATTCAAATTTAATCAGATAGTATAGTGTTTAATAGGGATATTGTCAGATTGGTTTTATATCTCCTATATATATAGGGTATTCTCTATATTAATATAGTGGAAAGTTATTATATATAGTGGTAAATATATATTTGTATTCTTCTATCAACTATTGTCTCTGTTATTACTAGTCCTTAGTTAGAGTTACCTCAATATTGACAGCTTTGATTGCTGAATTTGCTAAGTCTTCCCCTCTAGTACTGTCAGTCTCACTAGAGAGAGCTTGCCATTTCTCAAAAACTCAAAGACTTCTTCCTCATAAGTATTTATCAGTAGTTTGAAATATCCTAGTATTGTTTTTTTGAGAATAATTATCATCTTGAAGTCTATATTTCTGATAAGAATATAAATTAGCAATATCTGGTTATGAATTCATTCTTCAGCCAAGAGTAGGTAATACTTTTCTTGAAGTCCAGTGATGGCTCAAATTTAGATTGTTGATATCTATAAGTAGATGCATATTGAGGCTCCTTTACTGGTAAGGTTGCAGGATGATATCTTCTCTTACTTAAATAGAATAGTAGATATAGAGTTTCATTTATTGGAATTGAGCTACTCTTACTAAGTAAATCTTGATGAGTGGTATCTGGAGGTCTCTATTAGTACTTCCAAAGCCTCTTTGTCCTCTCTTGGTGCTGTCTAGTTACTTTATCTCTTGAATGGTTAACTATAAAGTCTTGATGAAAAGAATTTAATAGATAGCTTTCAAGGGGCTAAAGAATCAGTAACTCTTTCCAGTATTGCAAATAATGACCTTTAGGGGACCTTAATAGTTCTGATCAATGACTTCTCCTTTTATAGTGATTCCTTTAGCTGCCAAGGATGATCTTAATGCCAGTTGTCTATAGAGTCCTAGTGATATAATAAGTGTAATTTCAAGGTTAAAGGTCCTGGTACTTTTGGGTCAGATTGTTACTTGATAGAGAAGGCAGAGGTCATATCTAACTAATCCTTCTATTTATACAAGAGGGGGCTATGCTCAGGGTGAAAGTAGCTTGACTTAGATAACTGACTGGGTCTTAAGGAATAGTACTCCAGTGATTGCTATTGTAGGTGAGAACTCTATTCACTCTGGCTTACAGAATAGCCAGTATACTCCTATCTTTTGGGTTTCTCATATAGTTGAATTCAGTTCTTTTAAGAGAGTCCAGGGCTTCTATAAGGATGAAGGTAAGATTGACTCCTTATTTATCTTAATGCAGGCAGTAATACTAGTAAATAATAGCAAGGACTTCCAATAGTAGGTCCTAGATAATAGTTCTGTTCTTGGCCTTGTAGTTTTCTTCATAGTTGATCTCCTTACATTTTTGACAAGTCTAGCAAATTTGGAGTTCTTACAGAGTGAGGTCCTTTCTCTTGACTTGGCTCTTATAGACATCCTCACTAAGATGAACACTTCAATATTCACACTAGTAATAAGTAAAGGTCTTTTCACAATTACAGTGCCCTTTCTTGACAAAGCCTTCATTTTGCTGCTTAACTTTCTTACTGGTGGTATATCTCTTTTAGTACTTATTGTGGGTGGGATATCTTTTTTAGTACTTGTTGTAGATGGGAAGAGTGATCTAAAGGGCTCAAGTAATAGTATAGGAACTATTATTGTCACTTTTAATTATGAGGGTCTCCATAGATTAATAGAAAAGAACCTTTTGTTATTTTTAATAGATCTTCTTGAAGGTCTTTGAAGTTGGGAGTTATACTCATCTAAGGACTAGTGCTCATTTCAATTTATCTTTACCTTCAATTGCTGGTATTAGAACCTTCTTGAGATCCAGAGTTCGACAGTTGCTGCAGTCATCTCTTGGTGAGTAGAAGCAGTTGTAGTACTTATATATGCTTAGATAAAAGGCTTATATGATTTGATTTTCTACTAGTGGGGGTGGCAGTTATATGGATAGTCCTGTGAATTCAAGTACTGCTCTTTTATTATTGATCCTATCAATACTTGCTTCTAGACCTTCAATATCAATGACTCTGATAAAGAAGTCCTCTCATTTACTATCTTGGTCTCTGGGGGCATCAAAGTTACTTCCTAGTTCTTATAGGAAATTAGCTTTACTCTCATCTTCTATAGTGGTAGGGGTATTATCATATCCTTGCCATTCTGTCTCTGAAGCCTAACTTGCTTTTCTTGATAATTCTCTTAACTCAATTGATATCTTGTACTTCTGTCTATAGATGGAAAAGATCAGAAGTTATCTCTTAATATCCACATTGGCTCCAATATAGTATAGCCAGTCAGTTCTCAAGATCAGATTATAGAAAATTGTAGGAGTCATAATAGCTTAAAGTATATTGAGATAGGCTTTTCTTACTTAAATAGAGTTATCTTGCACAAGTTCAAGGGAAGTAGATACTGATCTATCTGCCATAATGACTCTTGCTTTGATTTCTTTATCAATTCCCCATCTGATTCTTTCTAGCATTCTTTGGGTAATGATGCAGACTGCTACTCCAGTATTGACAAGAATTTAGACATTTTCTCCATATACTTTTCCATTGACAAGTTTTGTAGATTGATGTTCTTGGTACTAATTTTCATGCACTATGTAGATAGTGCTAGATTCTTATATATGTAATCTTTGGATAGAGATTATCTTGGTATCTTATTTGGCTTCCTTTAGGAATTTTTACCTAACTTTTAGAGTATTCTTAAGGACTTGTTCAACTATAAGGTCTGTATTCTAAATACAGATATTTTCCCAAAGTAATGCTACTATATAAGACTTGCTGCTCTTTCAGTATCTAGGTCCCTTGGGGTAGATCCTCTTATTTTTGTTGGATATTTCATCAGCTGAAGATTTTATACTCATATATTTATCTTCTTCAAGATTAGGTAGAGAAGAACTTCTTGATATTCTTAATGGACTAGCTTCTGGTTCAGGGGTTTCACTTCTGACTTTGACTTGCTTGTCTTTCTCTTGAGAAGTATCTAAGAAGAAATAGTTATATCTCAAGTATTTTTTTTTGTGGATACTGTTACTGGCAGTAGTGGTGAGAGTAGAGTCCTTAGAGATCTTCCCTATCCTCTGGTCTGAGCAGATACTACATCACAAGTTATCTTAGAAGAAAAGGCTTTATAGTATAGATAGATATCATCTTAGCCATAAAGCTAGGCTGCTTTTTCTTCTATTTCTTATATCTCTTTATCCACTTGAATGAGATTGACATTTCTGTCATTAGACTGAGTAGCTTGCTTTCTTGGGTAGAACCTCTGGATGTAACCTTGATTTTTGCAATTGAAGTATATTGGGGCATAGAAGTTTATTGTAGAGAGACCTGTAGTTGTGGCTGGTCAACTTCTATTATCTTATTGCTGGTAATCTGATCTATTATCTTAATAATAATCTTATTGTCTTCTATCTTAATTCTTTAGCTGGGCCACTATAATAGCTAGATCCTTCATTTACTTAGTAAGTATAGTCATGGGGTCTTTCTGGACTCTTGGTGGTGACTGCTATTGCTATTGTTGCCTAGACAGCACCAGAACTGAAGGAAGGAGTCTGTTCTTATAGATAGTAATCTGGGCTCTAAGATAGGCATTCTTTTGTTCTACTGTAGTTTTTTAGATCCTTGGGTCTCAGCTTTAACTTATTCATAATACTTTTATACTTACTGAGCTGGCCTATAGTCTGCTTCTTAACATTCTTGTACTCTAGCAACTTGCTACTCAATACTCTAATATCTCATTCTAATAACTTATCTTCAGAGCTCTAGATATAAATCATTGAGAAAGATGGTTAAGGCTAAAGTTAGTTGAACTATGGCTGCAAGTTTGTCTTAATTATCTGAGCTTGAATCTGATGGTAGAAACTCTTTGAGATTTCATTAGTAGCTTGGCTTATATAGGTTAAAGCCTCCTATACTATTGTAAACTTAGGAGGAATAAGAAGGATAGAGAGAGAAGAGTGCTGTTTTATTGATCACCCAATGTTACGCGCTTTTACGTGATTATTGATGATGTCACCCCAACACCACTGCGCTACAAATTATCTATATCGAGTTATAACCTGTAATCTCAACACTCCCGCTCAATGAGATAAAGCCAAGCCAAGCTAAGCAAAACAAAATATTATCAATGGGATGCTGTCTAGATGACCTAAAAAGGTCGAAATTCCCTGCTTATAAGCATGAAAATAGATAAAAGAAGTAGTGAAAAATGGAAATCCTGAGCAATGTTATAGGTTTCCATTACAAATATTTGCCGTAACACTCATTCTACCTGTCGTTTCACCATAATATTTATTTTTACCCATCGTTCGCTGTCATTTGCTCACCACTCGTCGTTATACCCATTCCTTGCACGCAAAAATCGAACTTTGCCTTTGGAAGGGCCTTCGTTAGTGAATCTGCTGCCATTTGCTCCATAGGGATATATAGCAGGCATATAGCCTCGTTTTCAACGCACTCTCATATGTAATGGTGCTGTATATCGATATGCTTGGTCCTTGCATGATGTATAGGGTTCTTTGCCAAAGCAATGGTGGATTGGTTGTCCTGTCGTATAGTCGTAGATCCTTGAGTGAATCCCAGATCCTTTAGTAGTTCATAAAGCCAGATGGCCTCCTTCATCACTATTGACAATGCTTGATATTCCGCTTGTGTAGACGACGTCACCACTGATGATTGCTTATGAGTTTGCCATGAAATGGCTCCACCATCATCGAGATAGAAGAAGTATCCTGTCATAGACCTTCTGTCATCCAAGTCTCCAGCCCAATCAGCATCACATATGCTGGAAAGGCTTACAGTAACAGTACTCCCGCTTAATCTTTTAACTCCTTTATCACCCAAATTGAGTATATAACTCTTTGTACCTTTAATGTATCTGAATATGCGCTTGATTGCTATCCAATGCGAGTTGTCATAGCATGATGCATATTGTGCCACTTTGTTGATTGCATATGATAGGTCGGGTCTTGTCCCAAGCATCAGATACATAAGGGATCCTACCGCTTTTCGATAGGGAATGTCTTTGTTGTTCTCATCAGGTGTACCAGACTTCTTTAGTCTCACAGACATCTCCATCAGTGTTCCAACTGGCTTGCACTCACTCATGCCGAATTGCTTGAGTATTGTCTAAATGTAGGCTTCTTGGCTTAGGTGTATAGTACACGCGCTCCTGTCATGTATGATGGATATCCCCAAGAGGAAAGACGCATCACCCAATCTGTCATCTTGAACTTCTTGCATAGTACCGCCTTTACTTCATTAATCTCAGACCAGAATGATATCATCGACCCAAATTCCCAGGTACACCATTCCTGAGGATATATGATGAGTATATATGTATGAGTCTGTTTCGCATCGTTTGAACCTGTTCTCTTCTATGAGATAATCGTCGATCTTTCGATTCCATAGCCTCACCACCTGTTTTATGCCATAGAGGCCTTTGTATAGTCTGCATACTAACTCCTTCTTGTTGTCATAGAGTTCGTATCCTTGTGGTTGAAGAACGTATAGTTCGGTATCCACATCTCCATTTAGAAAGGCTGTCTTAACATCCATTTGATGTATCTCGTAGTCATATTTGGCTCTGATCGCAAGAAGTATTCTAAGTGAAGTAAGCTTAAATACTGGGGAAAAGGTCTCATCATAGTCGACCCCAAAGTCTTGTGAATACTCCTTTGCCACAAATCGAGCCTTGTAACACTCTATGCCACCATTGTTATTGCACTTGATTTTATACACCCATTGGGATCCTATGGCTTGCCGATTTGCCGGAAGAGGGACCAAGTCCCACATGTCATTCTCGATGAGTGAATTATACTCCTCATCCATAGCTCTTTTCCACTCCTTTTTATCGCTCAAATAAATGGCTTTGTCATAGTGTGCCGGCTCACTGGTCATTGCTATGTAAGCACATTCACAGGCGTAGTTCATGTGATGTTGTTTGCGATAAGATGACTTGGGTGGGTCCTAGTAACTTCTCAGATCCGCTTGGACTTCATTGTCCATCCCAGACTTGTGCTTTTTCTTGCCCTTTGGAGGAATGTCTTCTTCTTTGTTATCATCTGCAATCTCCGTAATTCTCAATTCAGGGGGTCTCGTAGGTACTTGTGCCATTGATCTCATTGGCATAGGTTGTACCGTTGTTGCTGGAATTGTTGGTGTAGTTTTCATGCTCATCATTGGCATAGTTCCACTTGCTGTTGGTGTAGTTCCACTCACCATTGGATTGGTTATGGGTATAGGAATTTCCACACAAATTTCCTTTACTTTCTCTTTGAACTGAACGTTGTGAGAGATGACTATACCGCACTTTTGCATGTTCCACAATCTATATGCTGATTCATCGTATCTAAGGAATATATGCTTATCTGCTTTAGGCTCAAATTTTCCTCTATTTCCACCTTTATCCAATACGTAAGCCTCACTTCCGAATGTCCGTAAGTGCGAGATGTCGGGCTTGGATCTGCTCCACAGTTCTTCAGGTGTAAGGTTATCATCCTTAGACTGTATGTCACTTTCTTTACTTAAGGCTTGAGAAATGCATTGATTGCATATGTATACCGCCGTGTTCAATGCTTCAGCCCAGAAGGATTGCGGCAAACCAACTGCATTCATCATTATTCAGGCCATCTCGATGATCATTTAATTGAACCGTTCCGCCATGCCATTTTGTTTTGGAGTATAGGGAGCTGTTCTAGTATGTCATATTTCATGCTCTTTTAAGAATTATTTGAAGGACTTATTTACGTATTCTGTCCCATTATCCGAGCATAGTATCCCTATCTGACATTTCGTATCGTTCTCCACACTCGCCTTGAATTCTTTGAATTTTTCGAATGCTTCGCTCTTTGCTGAGAGAAAGTATACATGAGTCTTATAAGTATAGTTGTCTATGAAAGTAATGAAATACTTCTTCCCGGAATGTGATGATGTACACATAGGACTGCAAATGTCTGTATGTATAAGATCGAGTATGCTGCTCACTCATTTCGTCCATTCCTGAAAAGACCTTCGAGAAGCCTTATTCGCTGTGCAGTCATTGCAAAAGAAATTCGGAGATGTACAGTTCGGCAATCCTTTCACCAAGCTATTCCTCATTATCTGTTCAAAGCTTGTCTGGCCGATGTGTCCTAACTGTTCGTGCCATATATGCCAGGTATCGTTTGTTGTTGTGGAGTGTGCCAATGTACCATTTGGCATACCGTTGATTGCATAAATATTTCCTCTTTTTGACACATACATTAATTCCTTATTGTTCTTTAGATCGATTACCGTTACTCCATTCGGGCGTATGTTTACTCCTTTGTCTCCTCGGGCCATCATTCGTCCTATCAAGAAGAGATTTTTGCCTATATCCGGAGTATATAGTACATCCACAAAGGTGCCTGAGGATTCTTTGACTTTTCCATGCAAGTGTATTCTGACATTTCCTTTGCCCTGAGCATAGATCACATTGTTATCACCTAGTTTGATGGATACAGGATGCTCGAACTTCTCGTATGTAGAGAACCATTCGCAGTGCGCCATCATATGTTGTGTTGCGCTGGAATCCATGAGCCAAACTTCTTCGCTGCACACATTAGCGCTCGTGCTTACATTTGCATGTTGGCAGCTCTCTACCTCCATGAAAAACATCCCATCGCCGCTCTGATTATTGGTGTCCACGACATTTGCCTGACCACATTGGTCTCTCTTTTCTTTCTTCTTTAGATTGCAGTCTTGGACGCAATGTCCGGGCTTATCACAGTAGAAGCACTTACTGCTGAACTTGGCGCATTGACCATCTCATTTACCTCATCCTTTACTTGGCTTTCCTTTGTCTTGACCACGTTATATGCGTCTGAGAGGCCTTGTATAAGAGCCAGGACCTTGTCTTCCTCCCTGATGAGGTCCGCCGGCATAAAAAGTGAGTTCACCTGATTTGTCAGATCATTGATGCAGTTGGCATATTCTTGAATGCTCTCCTTGGGCTTCATCCATAGAGTAAATAATTGTCCCTTCAGGTGGAATCTGTTGGATATGGATGCTTGTTGATGGTGATCGCGTAGAGTCTCCCAGGCTTCATTCGCCGTCATAGCGTTCATAACAAGTTTCATTTGCTCATTCGATAGAGTGAATGTGATCTCCCTCAATGTCTTACGATCCTTCGCTGGGTTGTATCTCATTATTTGCGCCTGTGGCTTCCAATAGTTCTCCAGACCACATTCCTCCAAGAGGTTCCTCATATGGTATGCTCATATGGCGTAATCCTTACCGTCGAAGACAGGAATCGTCCTTCTTATCATTGTAGCTACCACCGGAGGGACTGTGGTACCCATGCCGGTACCCGTTCCACTTGTGTTACTTGCCGGGCTTAGCACCGCAGTACTTGAGCTTGGGCTTTCTGGGTTTGACATCTTCGTACATTGTAGTGTAGCGTATACTAAAGAGGTGTGTATTATCCGCTAACCGGGGCTTATAACCTTTGTTGTGAACTTAGGAGGAATAGAAAGGATGGAGAGAGAAGAGCGCTGTTTTATTGATCACCCAATGTTATGCACTTTTACACGATTATTGATGATGTTACCCCAATGCCACTGTGCCACAAATTATCTATATCGAGTTGTAACCTGTAATCTCAACATATACTTCTTATTAATACTTGAGACTATTAAACTAGACATGGAGTCAGACCTTGGATATTGTATCTATCTATATAGTCTCTATTTACTTGAAGGTAGTTGGTGCATTCTTCTCTATAAATTCTGCCTCTATTTAACTTAGCTTAATTGTATAGCTGTAGAACTAGATCTCTCAAAAGTGACTTTACAATCCTAAGCTTTCTTTGGGCATCTCACTGTTTGGTAGTTGCTTGTACTTTGATTTCTTCAATAAATTCCTTAATGTCTTTGCTGTCTGTGTTATAGAATTTCTGAAGGTAGCTCTTATCTGACTTGTCTTCACTATCTTCACTATCTGAGTCTGGTTCAGAAATAGTATTCCTTAATGATCCTTATGAAGATAGGGTGAGTAAGGGTACTCAATGTACTGAAGGTACTGATAGAGAGTGGTGTCTTAGTGATATAGAGAATCTGACTCTTCTGACTAAAGCTGGAGTAGATCTTCTGATTGACTAATGGTAGTTATTGAATACTGAGACACTAGGAGGACTAGTATTTATTGTTCCTTATAGATAGTAGTAGAGAGTAAGTAACTAAGACACTGAGACTCAGATGATTGGAGATACAAGAGAGCTATTATAACTGATGTTGGATTTGTCTGCCTCTTGCTATTATAAAGTAATGAGATCCTATTTGTTTTGCTAGAGATCTATATTACTGTCTGAGTAGTAGTATAGATTGAATTCATCTCTTGAGTTATATGGATGGTAGTCTTTCTCTTCTTCTAATATTTTAAAGTATACTTGGTCTAGTAGAGTAGCTTGGTTAATAGCTGTAGTGATGTAGTCACTTCTGTCTGAATTCTTCCTATAGATTCAAGTCTGGTATTCTTCAGAAAGATCTTCTTTTTGGTCTAGGTTTTAAATCTAAAGGGATTCCAGTTGTTCTCTGAGTTATCTACTTTCTCTTGAGGTCAAGTCATAATCTGGATTACTTCTTTTCTCTAATTCAGTTTTCTGACTATTAGTTCTGAACAGGGTTCTGACTACTATCCTAACAATAGTATGAGTCTTATTTTCTACTAAAGAGGACTATTGCTGGCCCTAAACTTATTGCTAGCTAGGTCCTTCTAAATTCTCCACCATAGATAGCTGCTGGATTCTTGAGCCAAATGATCAAGTCTTTAAAACTTTCTCAGTTGAGTCCCCAAAATGTGGTATATAATTTGTATATCTAAAGACTTCAAGTATGGCTCAATGTACTACTTGAAGAAGTATATGATATGTATCTCTAGATGTATTTATATTAATTATAGATCATTGGTTATATGATAATTATTTGAATCAAACATCAAAAGGTCAATAGATCAAAAAGAGATTAATGGCAAGAATTTGTATAAGTCGATGGCTTAATTGCTCATAGATCAGTCATTTGCTCCATATCAAAGAGTATTCCTAACAGTCTGAATCTTGTAACTTAAATATGCATAGCTTGTATATATGGTAGGTTGATAGCTTAAATATGTATGAGTAGATTAATTAATATAGTCTTATATAGTTCATAGTATAGCAGAGTTGTTTATTGATAGCTTGTTCACTTATATCATTTGTCTGACTTACTTGTTAACTTAAGAGCAGTGGGTTTTTGGCAATTGTTCTGATATTCTTGAGTTTCTTAGCTGGATTTCTATAGTCTTAACACTTGAATATCTAGGTCTTGAATCTTAAATGCACAGTCTGAATATATGACTGAATATTGTTTTTCATAACAGTTTCCTTTATATAGCAAGAGTAATTCTTTAACTCAAACTTTGAGCTTTGATACTCTAGTTATCCTATTCTCTAAATTAGCTGATCTCTTAGAGGTAGTATATTCTTTTTACTAATTTTCTAACTGAGGTTTATTCACTCTTTATCTCTGGGTATTTTATATATATTTCTGCTATATTCTAGTGACAAGGTCTGATTATACTATTTGTTTACTAGAAGTGATAGCTGGTGGTATAGGCTAGTTATACTATTAGCTTACTGGTAGCAACATGTCAGTGGTAAGAGATATTGTACTAATGGTATGAGGGTTAGGGTTTCTGTGCTGCTAGTGAAGAATATTAGCTAGCCAGATAAGGTATGGAAGTATTTTCCAGTAGCAAAGAAGCTGATCCTTGCTTTAAATAGTATAGTATTCTTTGTTAGTAGTAAGTGAATCATCTTACTGAGCTGTAACTTTATCATTTTACTCTTTAAAGAGAGAGAGTGCCAGCTAAGAAATGAGAGAGTAGAATAGCAGCTAATAATCTTTGACAACATTCTCCAATTCTTGTACTACTTGGATATAGACAGAAGACTGATAAATTCTTTGCTATTCTTCTTCTTCTGAGGATTCATTAATTTCAGTATCAGTAATGACTGTTTTGGAAACAAAGCCTTAAGATTATTCCTCTTAAATGAGAACTTCTTGGGCTTCTTCATTCAGTTTCCAAATAATATGATGTAAGATATGGCTGATGAGATAGTGGGTAGTTGGAGTAGCTCCAGCAGATGCTTCAATAGTAATAGACAGTTCTTTGAAGATTTCTATAAGACTCATAAGATAATTTTAGTAATTGTTCTGGAGAGATATGGTATAGAAATCTGGCAGATTGAGTTTAGTTTGTTAACTTCTTACAGTAATATAGTTGCTGCTGATATAATCAGCTACTTTAGCTTCTATCTAATTATATAGTTTCTTCAGTAATAAGACAGATGATATTTTTAGTAGTTACTCCTTATAAGTATATTATAGCTTAGGGTATATGATAGAAGATTTGGTAGACATGGAGGGTTCTTTTGATCAGTTAGCTAGTAGTTAACAGTTTAGTAATGAGGTCTTCCTAATTGTCTTCTTGAGTTTCATTATAGATGGTAGCCAATTTCATAATCATGCCAGAGAGTCATTTAGTCTGTGATATCCTTGAGCTGCTAAGTTATAATATAGTAGTAATTAATAAAGTATCCAAAATCTTTAGTATAGAAGTTCAGATGGTCAGAAGTATTAGAGTGCCAGATAGCTATTTTGATGACTTTAAGAACAAGATTCTTTAGACTTGACAAAGAGGTAGAGTAGTTAGAGGTCTAATTAAAGTAGTAAGAGAGATATTATATTGTTATATTTGTTCTTTGGTACCAGTTGTAGGGCTAGATCTAGGTTCTTTAAATAATATGGTCTTTACTTCAGCTTGGATTATTATTACTCCTTTTGATCAGATTACTTAATAGATTGGGAGGATTATCTGGCTGTATCACTTGATTGTTATACTATATAGTTGATATTATCATCTGATCAAGATGATCAGTAGATCTATCATTGTTATTTCTTATTTAGGTATTGTCAATTATTCATATTATAATAT
>RQIL01002010.1:0-13496 GCA_003951145.1 Jimgerdemannia lactiflua
ATTTAATTTGAATAAAAGAAATCATAGATTTATAGAAAAATATCTTTAAAGTGAAAGTATGAAACAATTTTTGGAATATATCATGTCTTTCTAAAGTTATAGCATTTCCATCATTCCGAATGGATCAGACATGGGTCTCTGATAAAAATCCCGATTTCTCCATGAAAATTTATCCAAATTCAACGAAACTAAGCTTGCTGGATTTGTGGAGGAAATTGACAAAACGTCTATGGGTCGACCTGAACTACGACCCGTGGACGTTTTGTCAATTTTCTCTACGAATACCTCTCCAAATTCAACGAAACTTGTATTGCCGGAAAGCCATTAATCAGGCTAATCTAGTATGCGTAGTTTCGTTGAATTTGGATAAATATTCGTGAAGAAATCGGGAGTTTTGTCAGAGAAACACTATAGCGTGACTGCTTTTCCTCGTGTTCCAATTTTCCACTTTAAAATCACTAAGGCTCGACATTCTAACATTCAATTTGAAAAATGAACTCATAGATTTATAGAAAAACAAGCTTGAAAGCAATTTTTAGAATACCTCTTGTATTTCAAAAGTTAAAGGGTTTCAAAAAATTTATTGTGACTAGGTGTCCGGCGCCATATCCGAAGATGTGGCTTGAGCATCAGCCACCCGGGCCTCCGCTTGTCTCGTACAGAAGATCCCTTCCCAGCATCCCGTGATGCAACCAAGTATCGGTCGAGGGTTGCATCTCAGTCAGCTGCCGCATGAGGACTTGTTCCGAGGGGCTGATTACTATCGCGACGGGCATCGGAAGGGCGGTACGATAGATTGGAGAGATTCTATGGCAATCAATGGACAGAGCAGGCCGGATATAGAAAGGGGCGAAATCAAACGGCGACAGGGGTGATGTCAGCGACGCCCCTCTCCGACCCTGAAATAGGCGTGACTGGTTGACACGTCTCCTACGCCCTTACCCCGTGTGCATAAACCGGTCGTAAACGGCTACATACAAAACATGCCTTACTTGCCCTACGACTACCAGAAACGACGTCTAAAGGACGCCGCAAAAGAGCTCTCAAGCATGCCCACCCTCCCGCCACACACCCTGACCATGTATACCCTCCACCTATCCGACGACGGGGGTCCCGACTATTCCAAGCGCGTGAGTAATGCATCACACTCTCTGGCCACGGTTGAACTGCACCTTGTACTGGATCTAATCTGGTGCTTATCTGTCTATAGTATGTCCGTCTCCCAGCGCCTGGGGAGCAATATCTTCTCCGGTTCAAAATCACCGCCGGATCTCTAGCCTCCAACAACGGTATCCTTTACACCAATTATCCGATCGACGGGTACGTCTATTGTTGTTCGCACGTTCATTTCGAGGACTTTAATACGTTACGAGCCCATGTCTTGAATGTAGCTTACCAACTTCAATCATATATACAGGAGCCACTTCGACAGAAAAATGTTTCACGCTGTCTGGTTAGTATCTGATGGAGATTTGCTCGCCTGATCCACAATCACAAAATGCCACGCATCGACACGACTAACGCACGCGCGAACTTCGCTCCATCCGGATCCCTCTGCCATGCAAAAATTCAGCTTCACCGGTGACTTCTCACGCGACGATTTCTGCGACATCGGCATCTCCCAATCGGGCGCATTCGAATACTACGTGGAGCACAACGCGATCGCCAAGGACGACAAGCTTGAGGCCGCCACACAGCGCTCGACATCGGGCTACTTCGTGGTCGAGCCACGACTCTGGATCAAGCGGCCGCAGCGGGCCCTGCCGGGCAAGGATGCGGCGGCGACTGTGGCCGGGGAGGAGGCGACAGCGGAACGAATCTTACTCCCGATCGACGGGCTGGTGATCGAGTCGATCGTGGCCAAGTGGATGGGCCCCATCACCAAATGGGATACGTACCTGCACGGAATCGCTGACGCCGGCTACAACATGCTCCACTTTGTGCCCATCCAGAAGCGCGGCGGATCGAACTCGCCCTACTCCATCTTCGACCAGCTCAACTTCGCTGACGACCTGTTCGAGGAGGCTGACCTCAAAAGCACGCCCGCGGAGAGGTACGAGATCGTGAAGAGGGAGGTGGCGAAGATTGAAAACACGTGCGGGCTCATGTGCTTGTCCGACGTGGTCTGGAACCATACCAGCTATGATTCTACGTGGCTGTGGGACCATCCGGAAGCTGGTATGTTTCCTTTCTCCCTCTCTCTTTCTGCCTTTTATGATTCAAATAGATCTATCCATGTGAATTGTTCAACGAACCAACAATACACAATTATTTCATATAATCCGGCTATTCCCAACCCTAGGTTACAACATGGAGAACTCCCCGCATCTGATCCCCGCCTACGAGCTCGACACAGCGCTCCTCGACTTCTCTGCGAACCTGGCCAAGCACGGCCTCCCGACGACGATCACGACGGTCGAGCAGCTCGACGCCCTCATGGCCTCTGTCAAGGATATCGTCTTCAAGGAGATTCGGCTGTGGGAGTATTACGCCGTCGACGTGGAGGCGTCAGTGCTGGCTTTCCGCCAGGCCCTCGCCGACAAGGTGGCCTTCGACCCCGCCCTGTACGAGGGGCGCCGGCTCGCGGAGCTGGCGTTCAAGCAGCTGGCCGAAACCCTAGTCGCTGACGCACTCCTGTTCGGTGAGCCGGAATCGTTCGGTATCCGCTATGTCAAGAGCCTCGATCTATCCGTCGCCATCGCTTTTGTGTTCAATCTCGAAGGCGTGACCGGATACAAGGAGGTCGAGGGGGAGAAGGTCGAGTCGCTGTGCACGATGTATCAGACTCTGTTGGACGAGCTGAATTTGCCGTTCTATAAGCAGTATGATGAGATTGTGAAAGCTATTATGGATAATATCAGGAATCGCGTCGAGTATCAGAGGTTGGCCGATCATGGGCCCAAGTTTGCCAAGATTGATAAAGAGTATGTGGCATTTCTTTCTTCGTTTGCTCCTTCATTCTGTTGCGAAAGGACGTTATATGCTGAATCGTCGTATATCAAAGCAAAAGAAAATATACACGATCTTAACAATATCTGCGATACATCTTATATCGCAGACACCCTCTCGTCGAATCATACTTCACCCGCCTCCCTGTCAATGCAGCCACCAAAAAGCATCCCAAGGAACGCCTCGCGTTGGTCAACAACGGCTGGATCTGGAACGCAAACCCGCTCCAGGACTTTGCAAGCAGTGACTCGACGGCCTACCTCCGGCGCGACGTGATTGTGTGGGGCGACTGTGTCAAGCTGCGGTACGGTAAGGGTCCCGAGGACAGCCCGTGGCTCTGGTCGCACATGCGGCAGTACACGGAGCAGGTCGCGACGCTGTTCGAGGGCATCCGCATCGACAACTGCCACTCCACCCCGCTTCATGTCGCAGAGTACCTCCTCGACGCCGCTCGCCATATTCGGCCCGACCTCTACGTTGTTGCTGAGCTGTTCACGGGGTCAGAGGATATGGACGTCACGTTCGTGTCACGGCTCGGTATCAATTCGCTTATTCGTGAGGCTATGCAGGCGTGGGATCCCAGGGAGCTGTCTAGGCTCGTACATCGACATGGCGGGAAGCCCGTTGGGTCGATGGATGTAGCGTGTATGGCGGAGCGGACTGTGTATGGTAGGGAGGGGAAGGAGGAGCATACACTTGTGGTGCCGTTGTTGAGCGGGAGCACGCCGCATGCATTATTTATGGATTGCACGCACGATAACGAGACGCCGACTCAGAAGAGGACACCGGAGGTAGGTTTGGTTTTGGTTTTTATGTTTAATGGCGCATCCAAACATAGCGGGTATGGGGTTTAGGGAACGAGAAATTGATGCTTTTTTTCGATTGAAACCTCCAGGATACTTTGCCCAATGCCGCTCTCGTCGCCTTTTCTGGCTGCGCCATCGGCAGTGTGAAGGGATACGACGAAGTATACCCCGAGCTGCTGGATATCGTAAAAGAAAGTAGGCGGTACCAGGTACACGACAAAGGCCTGGATTATGGCATTGGCAAAGGTTTGCTGCGATTTCGGTCACAATTGTGGTTCTCTTTACTGGCTTCTTTTTCTTTTTTCGACTCTATGCTAATCCACTGTGACCGCACATCCGTTGTTTTCCAGTGAAACGTATTTTGCAACGCCTGCACACGGAGATGACACTTGACAAATATATCGAGGCGCATATCCATCACGAGAACGATGTAGGTTGGGGGTTTTGTTTATGATGGTAACCTTGCGATCATGGTAGTGTTTGGGATTGGCTTCCTCCTTCGTCACATGCCATTCAATAATGATTGACCGAAACTGTCGACAATTCCCAGTATATTATTGTCCATCGCCAACACCCCGAAACCCATCAAGGTTATTTGCTCATCGCGCATACCGCGTTCCCCGGAACGGAGTCGCAGCGGGGCGAGGGTATGTTACTCTCACATTGCGAATTTTCCCAATTCACACATCGTAAATCATTACTGTTTTCATTATTCCAGTCTCGCCCGTCAAGCTGCGAGGCACGGACGTAGAACTGATCTTCGCGGCGCACCTCGTCGTGAAATCACGCGAGAACCTGAGCGACAAGGCGACACTCCGCGGTCTTCCTAGCCGCCTCGAGTCCCTCGCCGCTCCCACGATCCGTAACCTAAGCGATGGGCAGGGCCCCTACACCGAGATCGTTGTGCCTCCCCTCTTCCCGTCCGGCTCCGTCATGTTCCTCCGCACCTGGGTCGAGAACAGCTCTGAGGATATTCACGACCTCGTGTCCAACTGCCACGCGGACGTGTTCAAGAATCTGAACCTGGTCGAGATGAACATCGTCTTGTATCGGTGCGAGGGCGAGGAGCGGGATGTCTCGGGTAAGGTTTTGTGTTTGCTTGATTGCGTTTTTGATCTGCGCGCTTATTATTACGAAAAGTGTGAATGTGTTGTATTGATTTTTATTTATTTGGGGGGGGGGGGTTTGCAGCCAATGGAGTTTATAATATTCCGGGATATGGTGTATTGCCGTATTGCGGTCTCGAAGGGTTCATGTCGGTGCTGAAACCGATTATGCAGAATAACGACCTCGGTCACGCCTTTTGTGCGCACCTTAGGGAAGGGTATTGGGCTCTGGATTACGTTGTGCACAGGCTGTATAGGTATGTAGCAATAATGGCATATTGAACGAACATATCAATGAAATATAGCAATCTAATTTGTGGTGGTTTTCTGATAAACAGGCACACGAGACACTATCCAGCCCTCACGCTTTTGCGCGATTGGCTCCAGACGCGTTTCGATGCTGTCAAGCAGCTGCCGACCTTTCTGGTCCCCAAATACTTTGCCCTGATCATCAGAACAGTCTACATTGCCGCTCGCAAGCACGCTATCTCTCTCATGTCCCCGCTGATCGTCCACGGCGACCACTTCACGCACTCACTCGGCCTTTGCTCCGTCCAGATGTACGGTGAGGTTCGGTCCGCCTCGCTCCACCCAGTCAACCACGGCCCGTCGATGGCGGCCGGGCTCCCGCACTTCGCGCAGGCGCACATGCGGTGCTGGGGCCGGGACGTGTTCATCTCGCTACGTGGGCTGTTCCTGACGACGGGCAACTTCGACGCAGCGCGGCGGCACATTATCTCCTTCGCCAGCAGCTTGAAGCACGGGCTTATCCCGAACCTGCTCGACTCCGTGCGCTACCCGCGTTACAACTCCCGCGACTCCGTCTGGTGGTTCCTGCAGGCCGTTCAGGAATACTGCCGTATGGCCCCCGAGGGCCTCGCCCTGCTCGACGAGAAGGTCGCCCGCCGCTTCCCCATCGACGACACCTTCGTCGACGTCAACGACGACCGCGCATTCGGGTACACATCGTCTGTTGCCGAGATCGTGCAGGAGATCCTGCAGCGCCACGCGCGGGGGATCCACTTCCGCGAACACAACGCCGGGTTCCAACTCGATAGTCAAATGTCCGATAACGGGTTCACCATCGATATCGACGTTGATTGGCAATCCGGACTAATTCTCGGCGGGAGTACGTCCAACTGTGGAACTTGGATGGATAAGATGGGAGAGAGCCAGAAGGCCGGGACCAAGGGCGTGCCAGCTACGCCGCGTGATGGCGCGCCGGTGGAGATCTCGGGACTGCTGAAGAGCACGTTGAGGTGGGTGGTCGATTTGGCGGAGGAAAGGAAATACGCCTGGAATGGCGTTGAGATTGAAGGTAAATATTTTAAGTAGGCGCTTATTTTGAGTGTGTCGAATAGGAAGATGATTATGGTGGTGTGGATGCGTACTCATAACGGCACTTTTCCGCGCATTTAGCCAACGGCGCAACCAAGTTTGTCACCTTCAAGGAATGGAACGATCTCATCCAAAAGTCTTTCGAGAAATATTATTATGTCCCTCTTGGTGAGCATCGTTTCTCATAACATCGTGCATACTTCCAAATCGGGTTAATCATCACAATCTAACTTTCTTGATTCATTCCTTCAACAGACCCCAAGGACGACGCCGCCCACAAGATCGAACCATCGCTCGTCGCCCGCCGCGGCATTTACAAAGACACTTACGGCTCGAGCGGTGGCCGTACGGATTACCAGCTTCGCCCCAACTTCGCCGTAGCGATGGTGGTGGCGCCCGAGTTGTTCGATCCAAAGCGCGCCTTCGACTCCCTCCAACTCGCCCGCAAGGTCATCGCCGGGCCCCTTGGCATGCGCACGCTCGACCCGGCCGACCCGGCGTACAGGCCCAACTATGATAATAGCAACGATTCCGAGGACAGGGCCGTCGCGAAGGGGTGGAATTATCACCAAGGACCGGTATGTAATAGGAGAAATGGAAAGGTGTCGTGGAGATATTCGTTTGCATGGGGTCGAATTATGCTAATTATGTATTTATAATAGGAATGGGTTTGGTGTACGGGCTATTTCCTGAGGGCATACCTTGCATTCGACATCAAGGTTCACCGTGGGGAGCGAAATGTGAAGGTAATTCATCATTGGTTTTATCTTACTCCTCCACATATCAATTCATTGATATGAAACTTTGACTTCTATCATTCTCGCAGGACCTTCGCGAAATCCTCTTCACGATCCATCGTGCTCTCCAGCCGCATAAGGCGGAGCTCGACAAGAACGCGTGGGCGGGTCTGCCGGAGCTGACCAACCAAGATGGCGCGCCGTGCTGGGACGCCTGCCCGACGCAGGCATGGTCCGCTGGCACGCTACTCGATCTGTTGGACGATATGGTAGAACTGTACAACAAACATCGTGTCGATCATGCAGGGGGGAAGTAAGGGTTGGCTTTGTTAAGAATTGGCCACAGGGGCAAAAGAACCAATAAACAGTGTATGGCCAATGCGGCCATCACATGACTTTTGTGCTTAGCCACAACCTGGTTGTGATCGTCTTACCTTGCGGTTTTGCTATGTGATGTATGCAGTGGGTGTCTGGCGGACGGTGCGCATGCCGTTTTTGATTGGGCCATCTGGGTGAAACAGCAAGGGATGTGAGGATGGCACAGAGGATCCTGGTTGTATCATTCTGATGTGATTCTTTGCATGATGCATACCGGTGACGTGATGGTCTGACGTTGCATGATTTTTCTTGGCTTTTACGTTAACCGACGACGCCACCATTATCCTTTTCACCTTTTCTCCTTTCTTTTCTTTTCTTACACTTCGCTCCACTCTACTCACGAAATCTGTTTATGTTACAAGAGCAAACCCCACACTGTCAAGTTCATCTCCCACTCTTGGGATACTACGAGACCATCGGAGGAAGAACCCATAACGGTCGAGAGTTCGCAAGATATCATTTCGCCATGTTGCAGCAACCGCAACCGCAAGGCCGTCCAAACAGAGAAGAAAACACGCGCAGCCCTAGCTCCAGTCCCAGTCCCCGTTCCAGTCCCAACTCCTTCCCGCGACCGTCCGGCCAAGTCGAGTTGGGTTCAACTGGTGAGCCGTCCTTGCTGAGTTGCGGCGTGCCCGACTTCCGAAACGAGGCAGACGAGGCGACCTCTCAGCAGGATAACGAGACCGAAAGTGTGACCGCCAAAACGGAGGATTCGGAGTCGTCGGTCGAGATTGTCATGAACAACTATCCGGTAGAGAGGGATGTGGACGCCATGTTCCGCAGGGCTAAGAAGATGGATGCCAATAACGAAAAAGAGCTCGAGAGCTCGCACGTAGATCCTTCTACAAACAATCGCGCCTTCATGCAAGAGGAAGAATACAAAGACTCGTTGGTCACCGCCGTCGCTGATACTGCGATTAATCCCAGTATGAAATCTCCTGAGCTGCATGACGCTTCTCTCGGCGCTGACCTGTCGACGTCGCAAGGTGACGACTACTCCGAGTCCGAGCTGCTTCGTGAGTACATGGACGAAGGCGATGTGAGCTTCGACTCCTCCTTCGACCCTCGTCACCACCGGGATAACCGCGACGCATCTATGCTGTCCGCCGATAAATTCGGGGCATTTATGTGCCGTAAGGACCAGGTCCTCAATCCTGAAACCCAATCCGAACCGCTCGCCTCGCAGCCCAATGACCTCGACATCTCATCACCTTCTGGACGAACCCTTCCCACGCTTACCGTCACCACATCCGAAATTGACCCCCAGGATTCGTCGGCCTCCGACGCGTTCTCCTCGACGACGAGCTCTGAAGCCTCCGCTACACACAGCACAGCGTCTTCGCGACTCCCAACGCACCGCAGAGCTGGCCGCCTCTCCCCTACGTTATCGTCCGAGCGCGACGAATCCGCGGGGTGTCGTACGCCTACATCGCTGAACGCTCGCCTCGATGAGGATACTAGTGGGTCGGAGACCCCCGAGGCCCGTGGGTCAAGATATCCATCTGCGTCACCGTCAGATAACGAGGGTTTCTCGTCCGTGGTTGCTTCCAGTGCTCACTATCACTCGCATTCGAACCGTTCGTTGTCTACTGAAACCATGCATGAATTGGCCCCATCGCACGGCCGCTTTCCCCGCCAATCGCCCCGTTCGCAGAGCAACCCCTCCTTGTACGACAACCCCTCCTCGCACGACATACTCGACTCGCGCAACACCCCCGCCTCGGATTCCTGGACAGCCCACTCGAAGAACCCTTGCACTCCCTATATGGACCGCAAGACACATAATTGGGTGTTTCCCGGACAAGGCATGAAGGGCGATAACTACGGTGGTGGGTTTGGTCGTCAATTCTATCGCAAGCCGATTGACTACGGCTCCTCTCCAACGGAGCTGTGGTCGGCATGGCGGTGCAACTGGTGCTCGAATGAAAATCGGCCTATCGACTTGTCGTGCCTCCGGTGTAACGAGAAGAGAGTTGTCGAAGGGAGACAGAAAAACATGGGGTGGTTGCGCGAGGGAGCTGAGCTTGGTGATGGCGAGAAGAAGGTGCAAGAGATTAAGGGAGGGGATAGGTCGGCATGGGGTGTGCCTAAGATTGAAATTGGAGATGAGGTGGGCAAGGAGAAGACAGAACAGTATAAGAACGATGGGCAAAGTTTGAGTTCTGCGCCGGCGATAGGGGCTCATCAGTCGCAACAGCAACCTTCAAGAAATGACACCGACGCTGAGTTCGACCGTCTGCCCGGCTTGCGCAAGGAAGCTTGGGATCCGTCCACCGCCGCCACCGCCACCGCCACCGCCACCGCCGCCACCATCACCACCACTACCACCAAGGGCCAGCACGATCTGCAACCGCCATCATCTTCGGACATTGTGAGTAGCTGGGGCCAGCCTCAAGTCGCCAACACCTTGTCGACGGCCACGGAGAATCCTAGGCGGTCCAATGGCAACTATAGATCCCACAGGAGGGAAGTGGACAATTTCGGTGAAGAGTCAAAGGCGACGTCCCCCACGTTACCCTTGCTGACGTCTTCAATTGCACAGTGGAACAACTTCACGAATCAGGAGGCGGCCGAGGGAGCCGCGGCATGGAAGCGTAGGAAGGGGAGCGATAGCGGTCACGGAAGGCCGCAGGAGAGAGTTGAAGGTTCTGAGAGGATGAATATGGAGCAGCACAAATTGACGTGGCAGAAGGGGGCGGGAGTGGTAGTGTACGATGGACCCGCAAAGCCGAAGGATTGTGAAGGTAGTGTCATCGAGTCAAGCCCGCGGCACGAACACTCTGTTGGTACGGCACCTTCGAGTAGCTGGGATGAGTGGAGCCCACGTCAAGATTACGTTGCCGCGCCTCTCGTCTTGACTACTCCCTCGAACCCACCCAAAAGCGGCTGGGACGCCGACGTCGACAGTTGGTCCTCTTACGCGCCGCCGAACCCGTCGAGCGAGACGAACTCGTGGGGTTTTGTGAACAATGACAGGGGCAGAACAGGCGGTGGGATTGAAAGGGATGCGAAGCATCTCGAGCCCCGCAAGGATTGTATAAATAACGTCGTTCCATCGATTGTGCCGGCCGACACACGCTCCTCCAACTGTACCACGACCAACCCACTCGTCGATCGTCCGGGACCGTGTCAAAGTGCCCAGTCGTCGTCGTCCTCGAGTGGTCGCGAAGGTTGTGGATATTCCGTCGGACATCCCTCACACCAAGACAGCGGTAACGCTAATATCAGTGTAAATCCGTGGACCAATCACCACGACCACCTGACCGAGGACTTTTCGCAGCTGGTGGGTGAGATGTCCAAGTTTCGCGGAATGCCCAGGACCCGCGAGCTTCAGATGAAGCCTGACGAGAGGTTGGATGGCGAGTTTCAGTATGGGACGAGCGAAGACAACAGTAAGGGGAAGAAGCTGAATGATGGAGGCAAATCGGCGCCGCAAACCAGCCAAGGGTGCTCGGCGAAGGGTGCGACTTCGGAAGGCTTGAGGACGCATGCTACTGAGGAGGGCCATGACTTTGGGGGCCCTGAGCCGACCTTCTCCAACTCAAGTTCTGGCTCGCCCGGGTCATCCGATACCGTGGTACCAGATCTACGTCCAGAGAAGGTGCAGGCTAATGACGGGACCGACGTTAAAGTTGCGAAGGGTGGATGGAATGACGAGTCGGAGTTCATGACCTCGTACAACCCCATCACACAGCAGGCGGTGGTGAGTACGTCATCTCCAAGGGGTGCCAGGACTGATCGCGCACAGACGGAGCAGCTCGCCACCGTCCCTCTTCCCGGGGTCTCAACGAACCAGCCCACCAAAGCTCAAGAGCAACCCGCTGTACCTTACCCCAATGTCCCGGGGAGCCAACCCGCGGCGAAGATTCAAGAGCAGTTCTCCATTCCTTCCCAGGACTCCTCCAAGAAACACCCCATTGTAAAAGCGCAAGATCAGCCGCGTGACGAGCCGGAGTCCGATTCACAGCCTCTTCTCGACCGACAAGATGATGAAATGTATTTCGGCGGCGTTCGCGCCTCACCGACGTCCGGGTTTGATCACAGCGTCGAGGCTCAGCCCGAAAAGCACTTCGCGGGTGGACAACAGTACGCTTACCTCGACCCGCAGATTCAGTGTGTGGACATCTACCGCCACTCTTCAAGGGGTGCCGAGCAGTTCGCTGGCGGGCAGCCTTATAGCTGCTATAACGAACCGCGGTATTTCGGAACGAACAACATGTATTGTCCCGACCAGTACGGCGACGGTGTGTTCCGGTCGCAGGTCGTTGATGCCGATGCCGGTTCACGCCCGCAGATGATCGGGGAGCGCGTCGAAGCTGATTCGGTCATGAAATCAAGTAATTATGATGAAGGGATTTACGCGGCGGCGACTCTTCAGAACCCAGGGTTCAATTATAACAATCAGATTCGTAACGACCTGCTCGATTTAATACACAAGAAAAACGGTGCTATTTCCGCTCACCCAATGCAGAACATTTCGTCGTCCGGGGTTGTGGTTCAAGTCCCCCCTCTCCAGCAGAATACCGGTGCAACTTATCAAAGACCCTTGTCCTCCTACCTTGACACGGCGCCGCCGCCTCTCTCCGGCATGACCTCCGCCGTTCACCTCACCGGACCCCCCATTATGAACTCACCTAACTCTCTGCTCCCTGCGGACACCGTCCCTCCTCCGTCTCCTCGCATGACCACGTCCACGGCGGGCTCGGACCGCGAGCAACGTTTCAATCAGCTGTTGGTGAGAGAGGAGCGCAACTGGACGACCCAGATCCAGGGACTCAAGGATGAGCTGAGTCGGGAGCGGGATGAACGGATCAACAGTGAGATGAAGCATAAAATGGAGATGGACGCGCTTAACAAGAGATTTCGGGACCTTCGCGAGGCGAAGGAGGACGCCGAAGCCAGAATGAGGAAGATGCAGATTAGGATGGCAAGGATGGAGCATGTCATAATCTCGCACGATTTAAAGTTTAGTGATGAGGAGCTCTGAGGTTTGGCAGAAGTCGAGGAATCGCGCAACATAATTGCTGACACTCATCACTGTGCGCTACGAAGGGCTGTAGGGGAGATGTGGAGTGTTCAGGGTGAATCGGCGTTGTAGTCTTAGACATCGCCATTGCTTTTCTTGCGGTGACTCGCGCCTCCTGCATACATTCTTTCGTAGCACGATTTACACTATTTCGAAGACCAATATGGGTCTAGTTTGCAGCCTGTGAAAAATGTTGTACATTTATGTAATATAATAATTTTCTCACTTGATCTATGCGTGCAAGTTGACATGCCAAGTTTAAATCCATTTGCTTATGTCCCAAATGATCAATCACCTCCACACTCATCTCTTGGCTACTGCCATTTCTCCTTTCTGTTATTCTTTCACAAACAACATTCATTGAAGCAGTAAATTGTCTCTGTAAATGGCTTAACTACAGCGAGTGAAATGAGAATTACGGAATTGTTTATATCGATTGGATGGCTTGAGTTGGACATTGATAGACAGTGTTGGCCATTGCTAGCCACTACTGCTAAACAAATCAATGTCAACAACTGGTGTCCCTTAAGGGATAGCTCCACTTAGCAAAGTTTGAAGGAAATCCTCCAGGTACATGCATTATGGATTCAGATATAAAAATTATCATGCATTATTTACTCCTTTTCTCTATTAATATTCCCTCCATTGATATTTTCTTCATTGATATCCCCTCTATTGATACCCCTTTCATTGATATTTCTTTTTATAGGTATTCTAGTCTAAAATACAGAAAAGAAAAAAATAATAACAAAGTAGTTAGTGATAGTTTTCTAGTAATAGTTCTCTTTTTATTAATGTTTATATATAAGTGATAATATAAAAATTCCAGTACTGGCTTAGGTGTAGGCAGTAGATATAAGTAGTATAAAGGATGGAAATATAAAACCCCTTAATAAAGACTAGTGCTCCTAAATGAATTGAATCAATTTGAATTGAATCAAATTGAGGGTTATTTAAATTGAATTGAATTGAGGATATTTCAATTCAAATAAAGTTTGAATCAAATCAAATTTGAATTAAATTAAGAGTTTAAATTGAATTTTAAATTAAATTAAACCTTTAATTCAATTTATTGAGAGTACTAATAAAGACTATAATCACATTAATAGAGAGTCTCCCAAAGCTTTGAAATAATTAATCTTCTATATATATTATA
>RQIL01002021.1:0-13493 GCA_003951145.1 Jimgerdemannia lactiflua
AAAAAAAAAAAAAAAAAAAAAATTATACAGACTGCTGCTCCAGTGTCGATAAGATTTCAGACATTTTCTCCATGCACCTTTCCACTTGCGAGTCTTGTGGATTGATGTTCTTGTCATTGATTTTCATAAACTGCATAAATAGTGCTGGGTTCTTGTATATGTGGTCTTTGGACAGCAAGTCTCTTGATATCCTCCTTGGCTTCCTTCAGGAATTTTCACCTAACTTCTGGGGCATTCTTAAGGACTTGCTTGACAGTGAGGCCTGTATTTTATTGACAGATCTGGTTCCAAAGAGAAGCTGCTGCATAAGGTTTGCTGCTCCTTTGGTGTTTGATTCCTTGGGGCCGAAGTCTCTTATTCCTGATGAGCATCTCATCTGCTGAGGATTCCACACTCATATATTCATCTTCTTCAAGATCAGACAGAGAAGTAGTCCTTGATACTCTTGGTGGTCCAGCTTCTGGCTCAGAGGTGTCTCTTCTAACTCACTTGTCATTTTCTAGAGGAGTGTCCAAAGAGGAGTGGCTATGTCTTGGGTGCTTGCTTGTGGTTATAGTTGCTGGCAGGGGTGGTGGGGTCCTTGGTGGTCTTCCTCATCCTCTGGTCTGAGCTGGGGTGGCATCCCAAGTCACCTTGGATGGAAAGGCTTCATAATACAAATAGGTGTCATCTTGACCATAGAACCAGACTGCTTCTTCTTCCATTTCTCACATCTCTTCATCCATCTGAATGAGGTTGACATTTCTGTCATTAGTCTGAGTAGCTTGCTTTCTTGGGCAGTACCTTTGGATATGGCCTTGATTTCCATAGTAGAAACAGGTAGGGGTATAGGAACCTATTATATTTGAGCCTGCAGTTATAGCTGAGGGTGCCTGAGAAGAACTCTTATTGTCTTGATATCAATAGTCTAGCCTGTTGTCATGATGGTAATCTTGTTATCTTCCATCTTGGTTCTTCAGCTGTACTACTGCAATAGTTAAGTCCTTCATCTGTTTGGTAAGCATGGTCATTGGGTCTTCCTGAACTCTTGGTGGCTGCTGTTGTTGCTGTGGCTGTTGGCTGAATTGGACTTGGGTCGAGGGTGGGGGTCTGTTCTCATAGTTGGCCAACTGAGCCCTAAGAAGTACATTCTCTTGTTCAGGTATAGTGGGTCCTTGGATTCTTGGGGGTTCAACCCTGGCTGGCTCATGGTACTCTCACTGAGTTGGTCTATAGTCTGCTTTCCAATATCCTTGTGCTCCAGCAACTTGCTGCTTGATACTTCGATAACCCATTCTGATAACTTGCCTTCTGAGTTCCAAGTATAGACCATTGAGGAAGATTATAGATACCAGTGCTAGTTAGACTGCAGGCTGGAGATTTGTCTTGATTATTTGAGCTTGAATCCAATGGTAGAAACTCTTTGGAGTTTTGTTGGGCACTTGAATCATATAGATCAAAGCCTCCTATACTTTTTGTTATCACTTGAGACCATTGAACTGTGTGCAGAGCCAGTTCTTGTAGATGATACATCTTTGAGGGTAATCTACATTCTGAAGGTGATCAGTGTGCTCTTGTCTATAGATATCTCCTCCATTGACCTTGGCTTGGTTGTATTACTGTAGAGCTGGGCCTCTCAAGAGTGACTCAATGATTCTGAGTTGTCTTTGGGCATCCCATTGCTTGGCAGCTACTTATACCTCGATTTCTCCAATGAACTCCTCGATGTCTTTGCTGTCTGCTCTGTGAAACTTCTGAAGAAAACTTATATCTGGCTCATCTTCACTATCTTCATAGTCTGAGTCTGGTTCAGGAGTAGTATTCCTTAAAGATCCTGGTGGTGTTAAAGATCTAGCTCTTCTGATTGATACTGAGATGGGGGCTCTTGAAGCTCTTTAGAAGGAAAAAGATGGTGAGGGTACTTGATGTATAGGGAGAGCTGGCAGAGAGCGGTATCTTGGTGGTGTAGGGGATCTGGTTTCTTGAAGATAATAACAGGGGGTAAGAGATCAGAGTGTAAGAGCTTGGGTAATTGAAGGTACAAGAGGGCTGATATAACTGATATTGAATTTGTCTGCCTCTTGCTACTGTGAAGTAGTGAGGTCCTATTTGCCTTGGTGGAAGTCTGGGTTGCTAGCTGGGTAATGGTAGAAATTGAACTCATCTCTTGAGTTATAAGGGTGATAGTCCTCCTTACCTTTGGACATTTCAAAGTAAACTTGGTCTAGAGGTGTGGCTCAATTGATAGCTATAGTGATGTAGTCACTTTGGTCAGAGTTCTTTCTATAGATTTGGGTCTGGTACTCTTTGGGAAGGTCTTTTTCTAGATCTTGAAGCTGAAGGGGTTCTGGTTCTCCTCTGAGCCATCTTCTTTCTTTTGAGGTCAAACTGTAGTCTGGATCACTTCTGTCCTCTGATTTGGTTTTCTGGCTACTACTTCTAAAGAGGGATCTGGCTGCTGTTCTGATGATAGTGTGGGTCTTCTTTTCTACTGAAGAGGGCTATCTCTGAACTTGTTGCTGGCTGCTAGGTTCTCCTAAAGTCTCCAATGTAGATGGCTGCTAGTCTTTAGAAAACTATTCCCAGTTGAGCCCCCAAAATGTGGTGTGTATTTTGTATAACTATAAGCTTCAAGCATGGCTCAATGTACTACTTGATGATGTGCAGTCTGTATATTAATATGGGTTTGTAGTAGATACAGATGATGGTCATATGATTGGCTCATTCAAATTGTCATTGGTGTTTGGGTCAATAGCAGTGGCTTGGTTGTTTAGTGGATAATAGATGAACTTTTCTAGTGATACAGGTGCTGGCTTTCAAGCTAAGTATTCTTGGGTTCCTTGGCTGGGTCTTGGGAGTCTTTATACTTAAATATACAGATCTCAAATCTTGAATGCGGGGTCTGAATGTATGGTCAGTTCAAATGCATGGCTGGAATGAGATCTTAGTGATGGTTTCCTGGCAGCTTTCCTAACAGCAGTCATTCTTTTAACTTGGCAGCAGTTTTTCTGGCAGCTTTCCTTAGTGGCAGCAATTAACTGGCTGACTTGAAGTTCACAGTGGTCCATGGTGGTGAATTCCTTAACAGCAGTCAGTTCTTAACTGTTTTCAGGATGTGGTGGCAAGAGTAATTCTTAACTCAAACCTTAAGTGATCATTGCTCTAGTTGTCTTGTTCTCAGAATTCCAGTCTCTTGGAGGCAGTGTGTTTTCTTTATAAAACTATTGGACTGACTGAGGTTTATTCACTCTAAGGATATGGGTTATTTATATAAGTTCGCTAGCTATGAGGTTGCTATCTGTAGTTAACTACATTGGCTAAGTTATGTGGCTAAGTATGCTATTGGTTTGAAGGCTGTGGGGTGTAGTGTTTTACATTATCAGTGGTGTCAGGAGGTTATTCTGAAAATGGATATATTGAAGGGCATCACTGAAAACAGTTGTGTATTTAAAATGGACATGTGTTTGAGCATCGCTGAAAAGAGATGTGTGTTTGAGAATCACTGAAAAGAGACATGTATTTGAGCATCACTGAAAACAGATACATGACTTGCTGAAATGAGGACTGAAAATGGATGAGTCAAAGGAACTACTTAAAGAGTATAGTATCCTTCATCAGTGGCAACCAAATCATCTTATATGACTTCATCATTCTGTTTCTCAAAAGGGAGAAGCGCCGGCCAAGAGGTGAGGGGGTAGAACAGTGGCCAATCATCCTCGACAATATTCTCCAATCCTTGAATAGCCTGGATGTGGACAGAGGACTGATAAATTCTCTATTGCTCTTCTTCTTCTTCTTCCAAGATCTCATCAGCTTCAGTGTTGGGGGAGTTGCTTCAGGAGTGGGGTCTTGGGTTTCTTGGATCTCCTCGCTCAGGGGGTAGCAGCTGCACTGACAAGGAGGGAGACTGAGGAAGAGAAGGTAGAGGCAGAGCACCTCTTGGATTTGTCTAGGATGGATATTGAGCTGGAAGTTTGAGTGGGCTGGGAGAGCAGAATTATCTATAAACATTTTTCCTATGAACAGTACAACTAACATTTTGTCTTTGAATATCAATAGGCTGTAGGGTGTGAGGTGCTGTCAGAATATGTTTGAATAGCTATGTGGCTTAGAGACAGATCTCTTTCTATTACAGGATGTGCGATATGAAGAGGAAGTAGATGGGCTAAATTGGACTAGGGAGTGGGGTGGAGTGGCTGAATGGCATGGAAGTGTTGGAATTTTGCTATGGTGGGGAAAAGGAGAGTTGGTGGACATTGGGGGGTGGGGTGACCATATAGTCTGGGGAATGTGGAGGAGGCCAGGGTGGGGCCCAATAGTAGTTGGAGCATGCTACTGCCTGGCAGTTCAGAGTGAAAGAGTGGACTGGTTGGAAGGACTATTGGAGGAGGGGTCCCTGTTGGAGGCGGGGGTGGATATCTTGGGAGGGAATTTCAATATGGTGCGAGATAATATACTGGATAGGACTGATGAAGGAGCTGGGGTGGTTGGTCACAGTAGAGGGCTGGGCAGGTGAGAGGAGATTGAGAAACTAAGCACGCTGGGTGATGTGGCAAGAACCAAGTGGGAAATGGATAGGGTCTTCACTCACTAGGTCAGTGGACTTGGAACAAGAATTGACTGGGTGCTCTCAGCTGACTGCTGGGGTGCTGATGTCTGGCAGGAACTTGGAGTGGTCTGGTGCCCCTGGTCAGACCATTGGGGGGTGCTAGGGCAGGGGAAGTTTAGGGATAGTAGAGAAGGGCCTGAACATTGGCGGCTCAATTGTGCTTTACTAAGAGATAGAGACTTGTGGGAGAAATGAGAGGGAGAAGTGGTGGCTAGCATGGCTAGATAGATGGAGAAGGAGGTTCTGGTAGGGCTCCAGTAGGTAAAGCTGAAGGAGGCAGCGAGGATATACTGGAGTGAGGCAGGGAAGCAGAGGGGAAGGCTTCAGTGGATGAAGGGGAAGTGAGTATCCCATCGGATGGAGCAGCTTCTATAGCAGTGGTCAGAGCTGAAGGGGTATAGGAGAGAGGAAGAGGAGGAGGATTGGTGAGAGGCATGAGTGAGGATGGAGATTGAGGAGTTGAAAGGAGTCTGGAGGATGGAGGAGGAGAGCCAAGTACAGGACATGGTGGCGAGGCTCAGGTGGCAGGGGCTGGAGGAAGGAGAGAGGCCAACCAAATATCTTTCCCAGTTGCTTAGGGTAAGGAGAGTGAGACAGAGGTGGGAGAGGATCATCAGAGAGAATGGCTGCCTGGTGACAGGGGTCCAGGGGATCCTTGGGGAGCTTAAAGGATGCTGGGGAAAGTTGTGGAGTGAGGAGGAGAGAGGAGCAGATGGTGAGGACATTGCCGAATGCTTAAAGAACTGGTACCCCCCAGAGGTGGAGGGGCTTGGGGAACTGTCAAGACCAGTGAGGAAGAAGGAGATTCTATGGGTTCTGGCAGCTACTAAGTCAGGAATTGCCCCTGGGGAGGATGGGCTGCTATGGGACTTCTGGAAGAAAATGGTGAAGGTAGAGGAAGTGCGACACAAAATGAGAGATATGTGTGATGAGGTGATTGAGTCTGGAGTTTGGCTGGGTGGTCAGAAGTTGGGCTTGGTGGCACTCCTATACAAAGATAAGGGGCAGAGAGAGAACTAGAGAAATTGGCGACCAATTATGCTTCTAGATATAGACAGAAAGTTGGTCACAAAGGTGCTGGTGGTGAGGCTGCAGGTAGTGGCACAACTGATCTTAGAGGAGGAGCAGCAAGGCTTTGTGGGGGGAAGGTTGATTAGAGATGGTATGGTATAGATGCATGGAGTTATTGAGGGGGCACGAGCTGTAAGAGTGGATGGTAGGCTGGTTTTCTTGGACCAGGAGAAAGCCTATGATAGAGTGCAATGAGTCTGGTTGTGGAAGGTGCTGGAGAGGATTGAGAATCCTGAGCTGTTGGGAAATGCAATTGTCCGCCTTCTGGAAGAGAGTCAGGCGGCAATTATGGTGAATGGTCACAGGGGAGTGGCCTTCCCTCTTGGAAGGGGGGTTCCCCAGAGAGACCCCCTGTCTCCTATTCTGTATGCCCTATCATTAGAGCCTTTATTGGACAGGGTCAGGAGGAGAGTCGAAAGGCTGATGGTACTTGGAGTGAACTGGAAAATAGGGGTGTTTGCTGATGATATGGTGGTGGGCCTAGGTACCATTGTAGACGTCATGGAACTTAAGGAGGCTGTAGGATGGTATGAGCAGTGCTCTGGGCAGAAGTTGAACTGGCATAAGTGTGAAACAATGGTCTTGGGAAATGGGCTGATAGGAGGTGACATTATTGGAACAATTGTCCCCCCTGGAGAGGCGGTGCAGTACTTAGGGATTTTTTTCTTGGTGTATGGATCAGTCCTACCTAAGGCGTGGTGGGAGGCCAGGGTGGAGATGTGGGGAGGGGTACTGGGGAGCTGGGGAGGGCGACACATCTCTCTGGCTGGCAGGGTAAATATCCTGAATGTTTACTGGATACCAAAGTTATGGTATCTGGCATACTATCTGGACTTTCCAGCCTGGGTGGTCAAGAGGCTGCAGAAGCTAGTGAGGGAGTGGATTTGGGCTGGCTGCCAAAGTCAGATTAAGTGGAAAGTTCTGGCAACACCAGTGGAGAGGGGGGGCCTGGGACTGGTGGACTTTCCAAAGTATCTGTACTGCTTAAGAGCCTGGTGGTTGAAGAGAGCAGCAGTGCTGAAAGGGAGTGGATGGGTCTCCCTGATGCAGAAGGTGTGAAAAGTAAGATTTACCCCCAGGGGGTCTTCTAGGGACCTTATAACATTGGTAGAGGGGGGAGGAAGTCGAAGACTCTGGTATAGGGGGTTCTGGTGGGGAGTGGCAGAGGGGGCGCATAGAATTGGGGTTAGGTGGGAGGGCCGTGTGGTGGCAGAGCAGTAGGGGGGAGGAGAATGGCAGTGGCATAGACTGCTACTGGGTAGAGTGCCTGTGATAGACTTTGATCTGGGGGATAGAGTAGAGAGTTAGGGGGGTATAGGGCAGGACCTTTGGCCAGAGGGATGGCAGCGAGTAGGTATTGGAGAGGAGTGGGACTGGAGTAGACTGTAGACCTGGGGTAAGGAGACAAGGAAGTGGCTGCCACCCAAGTTCTGGGTGGTGTAGTGAAGGGTACTGAGGTGGAATATAATGTTGAACTTCAGGTCAGGGCATCTAGTCCCAGGAGGGGAGTTCGAGTGTGAGGAGTATCAAGAGGTTGAGCAGGAGGGGGAGGTGGTGCAGACCCCAGAACACTGGCTTGGAGAGTGTGAGGTGCTGGATAGGTTTTGGGGGGCAGTTGGGAGTAGGTTGAGTGGGTGCTATGGAAGTCGGGGGAATTGTCATTGGGAGGTGTTGAAGAAGAGAATAATGGGGGGGATTGGAGATGAGTGGCTCACACTGGGTTGGGCATTGGTGATATGGGTAGGGCTTGCAGGCCACTAGTAGGCAGTGTTTGAGGAGGGCAGGCAGATGTCGAAGGAGGAGAAGATGGCAAAGTGGGAGAATTTGCTAGTGGACCTGATGTCAGGGTAGCAGAAAGGGTGGGGCTTATAAGGGGGACACCATTGGAGATTAGTGGAGACAATATATGACAAAAGTAAGTGGAGGATATGGGTTGATGGTAGGAAAGTAGTGTTTGTGAGGGTAAGGGTAGGAGGATGGAAGTGTGTGGACTCTTTTACCTGGACCAATTTTGGGGCAAGCAGCTAAGCCACCGACCATCAAAACTTTCAAACTTCCGAAGGGAAATACACACTGCCAGTACTCTGCCCCCTGGGGCCATAGGCACAGACAGCAGCACCACAAGTAGAAGAGTCTTTTGACACCAACCAGCCCCCGGGGCGTCCAGTTTTCACAAAGTTATCAACACTTCAAAATTTTCAGCAATAACAACAACAGGCAGACAATGCAATCTTCATGGCAACCATCAGTAACAGTGGCCAGCCAGGGCCGGTGAAGGCCCAAGGGGCCAAGGCAACTCAAGAGCACTAGGATGAAGACACCTTTGAGGTGTGGGAGCAGGAACCCCAGCCAAAATTCAACCTGCACACTAAAGGGAAAGCCACCGCCAAACCACCTGCCAAACAGGTCTCCAACCATTGGCAACTTGTTCAGGGCAACTCCCACCAGCTATCCTATGCCCAGATTGCAGGAGGGCAACCTAGCAAACCTACAGCAAAGAAATCAGCCAGCGGAACAGCAAAGGAGAAGACAACGCCAGAAACCAAGGTTGGAAGTGCAGCTTCTGAGCCTTCCTTCAAGCCAGCTCAATACCTGGTCCGCCCATACTTCCACAAATCTGGGTCAGCCAATGCCTTCACAGTGTCCATCAAAGGACTACACCTCTCAGTAAGCGATGTCATAGGACTGGTGTCTATCCAGATTCCGGAGGCCGAGGCCATCAACTTTGTAGCCAGCAACTCAGTAATGAAAGTAGCCTTTATTGATGGGGCAGCCACAGATGCAGCCATAGACAAAGAGATCCTGCATGCAAGAGTGAAGCTTCCTCTCATACGATGCTTTGGGAGAGATGAATCCATTATCCCTATTGCTATCAGGGATCTCCCTATTTATGAAGGTGAGGCCACTAAGGCAGATATCTGTGAGGAGCTGAAGGCAGTAGGGAAGATTCTGCAGATTGACTTCACAAGATGGGAGGGTACCAAACTGTGAGCAGATAGCTATGAAGCAATGATCAAGGTCCACAGTGGATTCCTCAGGACAGACAGCATCTCTAAGCTACCCAACAGTATCACTCTGTAGGGGACAACCTGTGCGGTGAATTGGAAGGGTGTGGGAGTGAAGGAGAAATCCCTGACCAGCCCCGGTGCCCAAGTCCCAAGTCCCGAGGAGCCCTGGGAGGACCCAGTCTGGGGCCCTAAGGCTGTTAAGAAGAGGCAGGAGGCATGGGTGGCTTACAAGGCTTGGAAATCCAAGGGTGCGAGTGAGGAGGAGGAGGAGGAATCCCAGCATCTCGATCGGTGACCAAGGGGGCAGCTGGTGCAACAAGCCCTTGAGAATGCCCAGAGGGAGGAAGAGGAACGGCAACAGGATCTCATCAATGGCCGAGAGAAAATAGAAGTGGAAAGGAGCGAGAAAGAAAGGAGTGGAGCTAGAGAGGAAGGTGTGAATGCCTCCCAGCATGCACCTGGGCAGGGGCCGAAGAGGCACATTCATACTGAGTTTTCAAGTGAGGTGGATGAGGTAGTGTTGGTGGAAGACAATAGTACTGAGCATGGGGCAGAGGACCAGGAAGGCGCTTCTCAGGAGTCCGTAGATCTGGCAAGGCTGCTGAATAGGGACTCAGATGGAGATTCTGACAGAGACTCTGACAGTGAGGAAGAGATGGACATCCCTATGACTGATGCGAGGCCAGCTACTAGAATGGAGGTGAACAGGAGAGAGCTACATTATATAAACATATTTGAGGAGATTGTGCAACATGCCATTGGAGACGCCGACTCCTAAGCTGTATGAGAAGCAGTACTGATACCCACGTGGGCTGCGGTGGAGCTGGGCAGGATTCTGGGAGCTGAATACCTGGCGCAAGTAGGGCCTGGACTCCCAGTGGCTAAGGCACAGATGACTGAACATTACCGACAAATGGCCAAAGACTTCCTTCAATCAGAGAGGGGTCTTGCTGTCTGGCAGAAGGCCTGTGAACAAGGGGTCCAGGCCTCTCAACAAGCAGTGGAGGAGATGGTGCCAGCTACATTACTTTAAACTTCCCCCCCCTAATGAAAGAACAACTCCAGTATATCTCACTGAATGTTAATGGACTAGGAAATATAAACAAGCAGTGGAAAATCTTCAGATGGATCAAGAACCAACACTTGGACATCATCTTCCTTCAGGATACACGAATGGGTGACAAGGACAAAGAGGAATGGCAAAGACAATGGGGACTACCAGGAATTTGGAAAAGACATACAGCAATCTTGGGGGGATTAACAGACATTAGAATAGAGGAGGATTTGGAGGTGGAAAACTCCCAGGTATGCAGTGGCCTTATCTCTAAGGATGATGCCTTTCAGTGCCCTGGGACTTCCATTTATATTCCAGTAAAGTGGGAGGAGAGGACAGGATTCCTGGAGATGCTGGTGAGGGAACTGCCTGAGAATGTGGGGATATTGGTGGGTGACATCAATATGGTGGGCAGTGGTGAGCATGATTGGCAGCCTCAAAGAGAGTGGACCCCCTCAAGGCAGTGGCACAAGTGGCAGGCGCTGATGTATGACAGAGGCCTGGTGGATGTGCACCAGAGACATGCACCAGAGAGATGTGATGAGATGACAAAATGGACTATCAACAATAGAGGAATGGTGGGATCCCGTATTGATCAAGTGTATGCCAGTGAGGAATGGATATACCTTCTGCCAGACCACAACACAGTACACTGCCCCTACTCTGACCATGAGGGGATCCGAGGATGCATCCGGCAGCCCCAAAATCAGGAGATGGGAAATGGGTACTGGAGACTCAACACAGCTTTGCTGAAGAGGGAGGCAACAGTACAGAGATTCAGTGACCAATGGGAAGTCTACCCTGGAAGGGGAGGGGGCCCTATGGAGGAGTGGCAACAATTCAAGTCATGGGCACAGGCCTTCTTTGTGGAGGAGGGAGAATATGTACGGTGATCACAGAGAAGACACTTTCAATATCTTGAACACAGGCTTTGGGAACTGTCTGCCAGAATTGCTAGAGAAGGTGAAGTCCGAGAAGGGGATGTAGAGGAAAGGCAATTGCTAGTAGCTGAAATCTGGGTGCAGGAGGATGAGTATATAGAGGGACTCCGAATCAGGGCCCATGTTAGGTGGGTGGAAGAAGGAGAGAGGTCTACCCAATACTTTGCCAGGCTTATAAGTGCCAAGAGAGCCCGCAAAAGCATGACAGGAGTACTGCTAGAAGACGGTGAAACAATTGCTACAGAAACCACAGCAATGGTAGCAAGAGCGAGGCAGTTCTACTCACAGCTGTATGATGCTGGAGAGATGGAGGCAGAGGCTGCTAAGGCTCTAATGGCAGGAGTGGAAGCAAGAGTTGAGCCTGAGGCCAAAGCCCAAGTGGACTGGGTGATTACAGAGGAGGACATCCTAGAGACTATCAGTAAGAGCAAGAACCACAGTGCACTAGGCAGAGATGGGCTACCTTGGGAGTTCTATAAGACATTTGCTAAGATAATAGCCCCTATGCTGGCCAAGCTGCTTACCCTTGTCATCCATGGTGAGGAAATCCTACCAGAATCATCTCGCATAGCCCACATCTCTCTGATCTATAAAAATAAGGGTAGAGAGGAGGACCTGCATAACTGGCGACCTATCTCACTCCTCAACTGTGACCACAAGATCCTCACAAAAATCCTGTCTGGCAGGATGCAGGGTGTGGCCGCAAGCATTATCCATGCTAGCCAAACTGGATTTATCAAGGGGAGGCTCATACAACAAAATACAATGATGATTGTGCAGATTCTGGACCACTACCAGAGGGTTGGGGGCAAGGGCGCTCTCATCTTCTTGGACTAAGAGAAGGCATATGATAAGGTGAACTGGAACTATCTCATGCTGATACTATCTCAGTTTGGCTTTCAAGAGGATGCCTGCCAAGCTATTAAGACAATACTGGAGCATCTATCTGCCTTGGTCATGGTTAATGGATTTGTTAGTGAAGATTTCCCTATCCAGCAAGGCCTACCTCAAGGAGATCCCATGTCACCTATCCTATATGACATAGCGCTAAAGCCTGTACTGTGTTGTATCTGACAGAGGGTGACAGGACTTGGGGTCCCCCCATCTCTCTTCAAGCTGAGTGCATTTGCAGATGATGTAGTAGTTGGTGTACAAGATCATAATGATAAGGAAGAGCTGGTGGACACACTGGGACTGCATGAAAGGGCATGCAATGCCAAGCTGAACTATGGCAAGAGTGAGACTCTAAGGCTGGGAAGCACCACTGAAGATGACATACATGGTATTGGTAACCCCATACCTACAGAGGGGACATTCAAACATCTCGGCATTACCTTTCATGCAAGGGCTCTCCCCCTCCCCACTTCCTTCTATGAGGGGGTCCTGGAGTCCCTAAGGCAGACAGTGAGGAGCTGGCAACAGCGGCATCTCTCCTTGGCAGGCAGAGTGCTAGTGGTGAACTCCCGGCTACTCAGCAGGCTGTGGTATATGGGGTACTATATCTCCTTCTCTCAAGGCTTTTTTAAGGACATTTGGAAAATAGTCTCTACATACCTATGGCAGGGGAGGAGGCCCCAGATCAAATGGGAGGTTTTGTGTCTCCTGGTAGTGGAGGGGGGATTGGGGCTAGTAGACCTGGCACTACAGGTCCGAGCAACTAAGATGTGGTGGATTTGCGCAATGACTATGGGTGAGGAGGTAGTATGGAAAGGGCTAGTAATGGAGAACTGGCATCAACGGTATATGCTGAGGTGGACTCATGGACTGGACTTCTTTCAAGAAAACATGTCACTTGGCCTTGTGCAGTATAAAGGACTTTGGAGGGACATTGCTGAGAGTTGGAGGCTAATGGAGTGTCAGTTGGATACTGAGGCTGACCCATTGGTTACCCCAGACTCCTTCCGAGACACTGTATGTGCGGGTGAGGCTGTCAGCAAATATATAGTTGGGGAAGGCAGAAGATACCTACAGAAGAGGCTCATAGAGTATGATGGATCACTGAAATGGGAAACATTGACCCCTGACTGGAATCAAGATGCTAACCAAGTATGGCCTGTCCTGGCCCAGCTCCGCAAGACTATTCAGCCTAAGCACTGGGTCCTATGGTGGCGAGTACTAAGGCATAATGCTATGACAGGTGTACAGGTGGCCCACATGCACCCAGAGAGCTCTCCTGATTGCCCCAACTGTACTGAGAGAAGGATTGGGCTGAGACAGTATACAGTGCAGCATATGTTTATAGAATGCCAGCTGGCAGCGAACTTGTGGAAGAACATCAATGCCTGGCTGCACCAGGGCATTCCTGGAGACCCAACTCCTTACTCAGCAGTCAATATTCTGTGCCCCTGGGCCACAGCTACCCCACAAGTAGCAGGTATAGTTGGAATTGTACATAGCATTGGACTTTGGACCATTTGGGTTGCACATTAGCAATGGATCTTTGAGGAAAGGGTAGTATAGACCACAACGCTCCGCCAAGGTTTCCACAGACTCTTGGAGGATGCCATCAACGTCAAGTGGCTTCGGGCATGCTGGAGCCACAAGACTCCAGAATTCATATTAGACTGGCGGGTAGGGGAGGGTGGACTTCAGCTCAAAAACGGAAGGGTGGGAATAGTGGGATGGCCTGGTATGGAAGTTCCTGATAGTGTAAGAGTAGAAGAGATAAGGTGAGCATTAACCCTAGAGGGAGAGCAATGGATATATAGCCTAGGGAGAGGACGGGACTTCTTGTGAATTTGGGGGAGGGGAAATACCTGATGATTACTTTGTCACTGTTACTGCTTTATGTACCCTGGGTTTAAAAATTCAATAAACCAAAAACATATAAA